>JAODLL010003820.1:0-11505 GCA_026546735.1 Forbesichthys agassizii
GTGTCGAGCTGATATATCTCATATATATATATATATATATATATATATATATATATATATATATATATATAAGATATATAAGATATCTTTCTAAGGTATGCTGCTATGGGCAAGGGGACACCACTGTTAGAACAATGGGAGTTCGCTCTCTCTGATAATGTCCGATAAATCACACAACATGACTTAAAAAAAAAAGTGCTCTTACATGCTTTTTGGCAAGCACACGCAATATTTGCAAGCGCATATATGCAATATTAGTTTAATCTGGTTGACTTTGAAAAATGCTTACATTTGGACAATGGTTGTTAGATTACATTGCTAGGTGAGAGGCTTGGCTATCCAGATGTGTATAATAAATAGTGTTAGACATTTATATAAAATAAAATTATCTCAAGTTGGGTAGTGAGGTGTGCACCCCCAAGGGCGGGGGCAGTCGTTTACAGGTTTTAACCGACGAATTCTGCACATCCATAATTGTAATACAACTGTATCATGTCTGCTGAAAAGCAAATGTATAATTCTATCTTACCACACTTTCGTTGCACAAAAACATTCATTGTTGTAAGAATCGGCATGTCAAACCCAAAACAAAAGAGGTTATTAATTATTGCTGCTACAACAATCATGTAATTATAATTTGTTTGATTAGACAAACAAACTTTGTGAGAATGTGAAAGCAGGTTATTTGGCCACCGCTGCAAGTTGTTGCACTCCCTGGCCTACTACACCACTTCATCCACTGGTTTGGTTAGTATACGTAGGGGTGACAACTGACGTTACAGCCATGAGCATCATTGGAGAACATTGCTCATGTTTAAACTGTGAAATTGATCAAATTTAATGTTGGCTTGTTACTTTTTGGGGGGGGGGGGGGGGGTGATTCAGCTTTATTTTCAGTTTTTTATTATTGCTATTGTACAGAAACAGATAACTGTACAAATACTGAGACAACAAAAGTGTAGCATCTATTCTCGCCTAACCAGAAGATCAAAATATGCAGTAAAGTGCTATTGAATGTACATGTTGGGAATAATCTATAACAGTATGGGTACGTGCTAATAACAGCTAAGAGCAGAAAATATGATATGCGGAGAGAGAGTGAGCCGTGTAGCGGTCCGGAGGTAGCCCGAAGGATTGGCAGAGCAGTCACAGGTGGGAAGAAAAACATGTCCGGGACCCAGGCTTGTCCTTCTCCGTGGCTCGGAGTGGCTCCTGGCGGCCTGCCTGAGGACAGCATCTCAGGTAGCAAACTATAGAAAGTATAGGACAAAAATGTTTTCGTTTCAGAGACATAGCAGTATGGTTATTCAAATCAAGAATATGCTCTAAAAATGAAATTACACTGTACCGACAAACATGTAAGACATTTAACAAATCTATTAATAAAAGGAATACAGGAGCGTCCTATGTTATTTATATTGACAGTTTCCTCATTATCACCATAAAAAAGAATTTGTTTCCCATACCAACATTTACTCCATAGAAGGCAGGTTATCACAATTTGGTACAATTCCATACCAAATAGAATAAATGTTAGCAGGCAAGAATAACAGTTCTTCAGGTCAGATATCAGCAAATCACTAGTTGCATAAAACCCCTCCAAAACCAACAGTTAGGGCGGCATCTGTAAGTAACCAAATAGCATCACAGACACCTCACCACAATCCATGACACATCTATCGCTGGCACAAGATCTTAACTAGATTGATAGCATTACTTGCCAGAATTCGGCTACGTAATTGCGGGAAAATGGCAGCTGGGAGGAAAAAACTTTGCTGCGCTGCCCAGGGAACCTCTCAGAACCAGAAAGTCATCAGCGCTCGCATCTGTGACACAGTTGTGCAGCGATGCAGACTTAGCAGAAGTAGAATGAAGGCCGACCACCGCTGGACTGGACTACAGAATCCAAATCAAAGATGCCAGACTAGAAGTCGACACCTGGATGCCGGATAGCATGCCTAACAGGGGAACCACCACCCCAGTCTGTCACTCCTTAGGCACTGTCCCAAACTTCCATGCAATGTTAAAGAGACGTATCATCCAAGACATCCCCTCCACACCCAGAGCTTTCAGCTTTTCTGGATGGATCTCATCAATCCCAGGGGCTTTGCCACTGTGTAGTTGTTTGACTACCTCAGTGACTTCCACCAGGGTAATAATCCTCCATCAGCCTCCAGATCTGCCTCTACCATAGAAGGTGTGTTATTTTGATTCAGGAGTTTCTCAAAGTGTTCCTTCCACTGCCCAATTATCTCATCAGTTGAGGTCAACAGTGTTCAATCCTTACTTTACACAGCTTGGATGGTTCCCCGTTTCCCCCTCCTGAGGTGGCGGCTAGTTTTCCAGAAACACCTTGGTGCCGACGAAAAGTCCTTCTCCATGTTTTCACCAAACTTATCCTATACCTGCTATTTTTCCTCTTTCACAGCAGAGGCTGCAGCCCTTTGGGGTCCGTCTGTACTTTGCAAACGCCTCCGGAGTCCTCTGGGATAACATAGCCCGGAAGGCCTCCTTTAGTTGGAGGCTTCGCTGACCACCGGTGTCCACCATGATGTTCGAGGGTTACCGCCCCTTGAGGTACTCAAGACCTTGAGACCACAGCTCTCTGCTGCAGCTTCAGCAATGGAAGCTTTCAACATTTCTCACTAAATGTCCCCAACTTCCACAAACATCCACAGGGATGCCAGAGAAGCTCCGCCAGAGGTGTGAGTTGAAGATCTCATGGGCAGGGGCCTCCTCCAGACCTTTTTAGTTCACCCACACTATCCGTTTCGGCTTACCAGATCTGTCCAGAGTCTTCCCCCACCCCTTGACCCAATTCACCACCAGATGGTAATCAGTTGACAGCTCTGCCCCTCTCTCCACCTGAGTGTCCAAAACATGCGGCCTCAGATCAGATAATACGTTCACAAGATCGATCATCGACATTCAGCCTAGGGTGTTGTGGTACCACGTACACTTTTGAGCATCCATTTGTTCAAACATGGTGTTTGTTATAGACAGTCTATGACTAGCACAGAAGTCTAACAACAAACACCCGCTCGGGTTTAGCTCAGGGAGGCCGTTCCTCCCATCTACTCCTCTCTAGGTATCTTCATCATTGCCCACATGCACGTTGAAGTCTTCTAGCAGAACTATGCAATGCAATAGCAATAATGTATAATCTGAATCCCATTTGGCTGTTTTGAGTTTAAAGCATTACCATTTTAGGTTTCTAAATTATTAATAATTTAATGTAAAAGGAAGTTATTATTTAAATATGCTTATGAATAAAATCACCAAATTAGCACCCAATATGACAAGAATGTACGTTTGTGCATGTAAAATAAGAATTTGTGAGCAAACTGTCTCGGAGAAATAACTTTAAATGTACATGTTAAGCCTTTGAGCAACAAACGGGGTGTAATCTTTTACATAAACTAAACCATAAATATATATGCACAAATGTAACTTTTTTTGTGCTTAAATGTGCACACACTTTGCACAAATGAATCAAATGTATTTACATTCTTGTCATATGTCATAATATCATATTTTCTGGTTAAGTTTCAATAAAATATTAAATTACTAAACTTTTTCGTTCATCCTTTTGTCAGTAGCGCAGGAGATAATTTTAAGGTGAGGGGTAGTTTTGTAGTACTCAAGACTGGTCTTGGTCTCGAGTCCGGTCTCAAGACCACTTTTTTAAGGGCTCGGTCTCTGACCAAGACGTCTCGGGATTTTACTTCAAGACTGGTCAAGACCACAACTGCGGGAATATAATTATTGCCGCCCGGTGCATGTCTAATGATAATTCTTGTAATTAGAAGTAAATTCTCCCTTAAATTTCTAATGTTTTACTTAACGTTCTGCCACTGGTCAGGTCGGCTGGCTAACTGCAGCGCTGTTTCTGTGTTTGTCAGACTGGGCCACACTAATACTTTCTATATTTGAGGGGTGATACGAGTGGCCCCTTCTATCTTGGACTGATCCTTGAAATTCTGAGATCTGATTGGCTCAAGAGCGTTTTTACAATATTGAATAGAATGCAAGGTGGTGTAAGAAATATTTCTTTCATTTTAGTTTTTTATCCAAATTCATTGAGTGCAGGGCAGACAAATAGACACGTGTGGAAAAAATTGAAAGACGAACACTCCAACCTTTGGTGTAAAATGTAAAAGACACACAGGCCTATGGTGCATCCCATCACAAGCCAAGTGACAGTCAGCAGCCTGGGCTATAGACTACAAGAGATGTCAGGTACAAGCAGCAACATTTTCTGCGTTTAGATAAGTAGAATTCAAACTATCAAACGATAGCAATTGTTTTATTTTTTCTAAAGTTTACTCTGTTGGCTAGAGTTTGGATGCTAATAGCATAGCTAATAGGATTAGGATGTTAACATTGGCGGTAATCTTTTTATTGGTGCTGAAGCACACCCAAATTGCTTTAAATAAGCACTTCTACAAAACAAGAAATTATGATTATTTTATGTCTGGCCTAAGTTTTATCTCTAATGTTAGATTTTGCATTCCTGGTTCCTGAATTTCTTTTAAAAGTAATCCAGAATGCCTGAGACACTTATTGCATTATATTCTATTATATTTTGAATAACATAAATAAAGACATTAACACCATAATGATATAATACCATAATGAGACTATTTCTATTTGCCAACCAGGTCTACTCTAGACAGTTCTCGGGCGGTTGGCTTTAAAGTCCAGTGCTGTTTCAATCCCAGTCCGACCCTGCCACTCAACGACCTAATTTTGCTCATGTCTGTAAAGTTGGTTTTTAATAGGTCTACTTTGCTAATGCATGTATTCAACTGTAGGTCTACCCATAAAGAAAATACTACGTAACGGCATGCCTCCGTCTAATCCAACAATGTTAGGCGATGAATTGCACACATGCATAATATAGACTATGCAATGTGTGCAAGAAGGTTATATATCTTGCAATAAGGGGACTCGAACTGGTCTGGTCTCGGTCTCGACCTACCTTGGTTTTGGGCTTGACTCTGTCTTGACTCCTCAAAATCTTGGTCTTGTCTTGGAATACTCTGGTCTCAGTGAAGACTTGGTCTCGAATTAGGCGGTCTCGACTACAACACTGGTGAAGGGGACAAAAGTATGAGAAAAAATGTTTGTTAATACTTAAAATGTATTGGTTATTTATAACTTTGTAGGTTATTTACCTTCCTGTTTTCACTGTTAGGCTACTCAGCTGTATTCAAATATTAGGCTATTGTTTTTATTATTTCGTGCCTAATATTAAAGAAAATTACAACTAAAACTACTGTATTTAAGTTGATGTGTGAAGGAAAAAATCTCAGAGCAGTTTGCTTCTTTTTTTAATAGGGAGTTATATAATGGCGTGTGTTGTTGACCAGTGATCATGTAGACATGTTGACCAGTGTAGAGCCTAGTCTGTCATAACCATGTGTAACAATATCAAGAACAGTTACGCTGCAGCCATAAATTACGTAAATCTTACTCTCCAGAACTTCAATACAAGAGATGGTGATATCTACAATACTGTCTGGTGGCGACCTTGTACCGTCTTGGCCTTTTGTGCGGGGGAGCGCCGTTCATGATTTCACTAAGGCACTGGGGCGCAGTTGGGGGAGGGGGACGGAACTTTCATAAAGAACAAAATTGTCCCCCCCCCTTTTGAGGAAAAAAAAAAAAGAAATGTATTATGTTTTAAATTTACGTCCGATGTAGCCTAACTCAAGTTACATTTCTTTATTTGCCTACTTTGATGACCATCATAAGGCTACCAGCATTGGCAAGTCCACTATTCACTATTCAATGCCCCACCCTCCTTGGTTGTTGCTATAGGCATGCCAGTAAAGTAAGATATTTGCACCTGTTATGTAGGCTAATGGTGTTTGATGTTGAAGGAATAGCACATTTCTCAAATAATAGTTATGAAATATCAGAGAGAAGCAGACAGAACTTAAATATGATTTTGAGAGTTACAGTATCTTATAATTCCACCAGTCTCAATGCACGATCTTGACTATTCACGTGAATGACAAACATGTAGGCTAGACTACAGGAACAGCAATATCCTTACATAACAGTGTAAGTCAGCCTACATTGTTTTATTTTAAGATAATGTTTATTCATGACTTCCATTAATTTTATTATCTTGGCTTGTTTTAGACATTTGTTTAGCATAGGAATTTGTCAAACATCGATCTGGATCGCATAATCGCACAACATGAAACTTTACTGTAACATACAGTAAAGTTAGTTTTCATCTTGGATCATCAGATACCTTTGATGTCCTGTTCTTGTGTGTATGTAGGTATCTCCTCTTGCTTTTTTGGCTTCAGAAAAGCGAAAAAATACGACACCTCCCTCTTAGGCTTGTAAAACAATGTGTAGTCTAAAACGTGCACCATTTCGGCAATTCCCCTAAAAGCTTGACAATTCCCCTGCGCATAACATAACGGTTCATTGACCGTTCTTTGAAGAGCGGTTTGCTTCTTTTTTAATAGGGAGATATATAATGGCATGTATTGTTGACCAGTGATCATGTTAGCATGTTGACCAGTGTAGTAGTCTAGTCTATGTCATAACCATGTGTAACCATGTCAAGACAATTGCGCTACAACCATAAATTACGTAAATATTACTCTCAAATACTTCAACACATTTGATTGGCTATTTTTAGTAACTTTCTGGTGGCTTGTAATGTTTTTGATATTATTGAAGTCTAATTTTATGATAGACTTTAATAACATTTTGGCAGATTGTATCTCTGCACTGTTCGACGCGCGGCTTACCACAGCAGCTATGGGGATCTCTAATGTGGATTACCCATAATTCACTACTTTTGGCAGTATACCGCAATGTGACCGCAACACCACCAGCTGGCGCTGTCCCCATTTATGCAAGGATTTTATAACCTATTTACAACCCGTTACATACACCCCCCTAAAATTCTGCTAAATCAGGGGAAGCGCATCCAAAAACAGGGAAGGGAAATGAAGAAAAATATAAAATAAAATAAAAAAATAAACACACTGTATGAAAATCCCGAGTGAACATTGAGCACAACTGTGAAAAATTCATTGACAAAACCCTCCTTCAAGAAGTATGCAAGGGTAGGCTGGTAGCAAAACCTAAACATTAACATAGACTCAAGAGATGCCGTTAACACCTCTCTTAATATACACGACAACCAAAAAATTACTTTTTTTTTTTTCGGTTTACTCAGGAAAGAAGACAGTTAGATGTACATTAAAGATACAAACTACATTGCAAAAGCATTTCTCACAGAAACAACAACAAGAGCCCACTGAAGACCATGAATCCTCCACAACGTGGTCATTCATCTCGCATATCAACCTTTCAGGAGGCTTAATGAACCGACCAAGCCTAGTCATAGTCATGTTTGGAGGTACAGGCATTGGCTGAGAGCAAACTACTTGCTCAACTAAACCCATGTCGACACTACTGGTATGATGATTGGCTCACATCAGTGAGTCAGTCCAGTAGAGACATCAACAAGGTCATCTTCCATATGAGGGTCATCCTCCACTGCATCGAACAAACCGTCACCATCATGTACATCATCCACACGAGGAGTCTTCTCTACTGCGTCAGATGGACCGGGTAAGTCTTCAACCATCACATCCTTCCCAGAATGTCAAATCCACTGTAATGTCTTCTCCTCACTCATGAGGCAGAGCAGCATCACAATCACTTCAGAGTACACACGCTTAGGAAAGCCATATATACAGAAAACATGATTCCACAACCGATGAGCCACTTGTTTTGCTGACTGATTCTAACAAGGAAAAGCAAAAGCCATTTTAGTGTAATGGTCTGTTGCTACAACAACATCTACAGACTTGTCTCCCTGCTCTGCAGTCCAGAAATCAATGCAAATCAGCTCCATGGGCTCTGTGGTGTGAATGTTCTCCAAAGGAGCACGAGTATGGGGCTCTGGTGTCTTACCCACAATACAAAGCTGGCAGTTTCTAACGTAATGAACAATATCAAGAGCCATGCCTGTCCAAAAAAATCTGTGTCTGGCCAATGAGTCCGTGAACGTCCTTGGTGACCTGCGGCATCGTGTATGCCGAGAAGCACTTGATGTTTCAGGCAATTTAGTACAATGAACTGATACAACTTTTTGTTCATGTTATGATCTCTTCTCACGTTAAACAACATTCCATCCCGAAGTGTGAGTTTGTCCCAGTGCTTGAGTAACTTGATCACACTACGGGGCTCCTTCATATGGTCATATTTGTTAGGTCTCTTGTGTCTCTTGACATAGTAAACCACTCTACTCACAGTGCTGTCCTGTTCCTGCATAGACAGAAGGGTGCTTGTAGGTAGAGCAGTGGTACTGTCATCTTTCTCCAAATGAGGGATGACTCCCGTCCCCATCACTCTGCTTGTCCCTCCAGAGCAGTGCACGTCTAGGGCGGAAATCTCCTGAGAAGTTAAATCGTCTTGGATAGCTGGGTGGGGGGAATCAGGACTTGGGTCAACATCTGCACTGACAAGTTGACAGTTGTTTGTGTATCTGAAAACATCTTGAACTGTTTCATCCTTCACACCATTCAACTGGTTCAACAGAAACTGGTATGGCTCTGTCACAAGGCGATGACTGACACTGGACTGGACAAAAGGCTCCCTGCTGAGCGCATCTGCCACTATATTTTTAGTTCCTGGTACATATTTCAATATGAAGTGGTCATCAAAATCAGGGTGAGCCAATGTTACACTTGTAAGTAGGTCATGCTTTAAAGTCTCAAACGCACAAGTGGACTTCTCAGTCCAGTCTGATTGTGTGAGTTTAACATTCACTTTTTCGGGCATGGTGCATCTGGCTGAGAAATAAGTCTAAAGAGGGGTTTCGCTTTGGCTGAACAACTCTCAAACAAATGTTGATAATATAAAACCATACCTAAAAATTATCAAATTTTCCTAGGGCAAGGAGTAATGCCATCGGAGTCCATTAAGTCAGCCACCTGTACATCAAAGATAGCCTGTACTTTCTTAGGGTCAGTACAAACACCATCTTCACAAATATGGCCCATAAACTTCACTGACCTTCTAAGAAAAATAAATTTCTTAGGTGAAAGCCTCAAGTTGTGAGTTTTCGATCTGGAAAACACCATCTCCAATCGATAAATGGCAAGCTGTTCTGTAGGCGCAAAGACCAAAAGATCATCGAGATAACACAACAAACTCATAACATTTGTATCACCAAAAATCGACATCATCATCCGCATAAATGTAGCGGGACTGTTTGTGAGGCCTTGGGGCATGTGTAGCAGAAATATAAAATATATAATTGTGTGTTAATTACTATTGAATTAGGCAAAATAATGTTAATTTGTTTTCTTATTACTAATCATTGTTCTTCTTCGTTATGTTGTATTAAGCAATGATAATATACTTGGCGCCCTCTATTGGTTGGTTGCGCTGGTTTAACAAAGCAGTATTGCCGATGTCGTGTTTCCTTTCTCTATGGATGAACACGAGATCGGTGGGTAGCTTGTTCAGCTCCGCTACATAATGTAATACAAGTGTATGTTTGAGACTTTGTTAATTTGGTTAAGTAACTGATTAAACCTCCATGTTACAATTGTCATAAAGGTTTTCCAAATGTGATATGTACTTACATCTGTAGTCACATGTATGGATTTGCTCACGTTGGCTAGCCATTAGATATAGCTTAAGCCATTGAGACTAGCAAGTGTATGTGGGTTGTATGACATTAGTCGTGTAAGTTGTATGTGATTGTTGTTTTAGATTTGGAGCTGTAACTATTGAATACTGCGTGACCATTGGTTTTCACCTGTTGCCAGGTATGATTGCTTTTCATGTTTATAGTATATTAATGTTCTGATTATGTAAAATGAGTCTTGGCTACAGTATTACTGTATTTCAAAGTATATTATAATGTAAACTATACGATCACACATGACAAAATATTTCGTTTTTTTATATTTGTTAGAGAGTAACCCTGCGGTTTTCGTCTCAGAAGTAATCTGACAGATATTAATTAGTATCAAAAAGATATTAATTACTATAATTTGATATAAAAATTTTAAATTATTCGATTTTTTTTTTCTCGCTTTAATAAGTCTGACTCACATATAATTTTATGCGTAATAATGCGTAGGTTAAAAAGCAGTGATTTATTTTAGTGGTATTGTAAAAGATAAAAAGATATCTATAAAAATGTGAATTAAACATTGTTAACTAAAAACAATTTTTTTCTTTTGATTTAATATGTTCGAGTCGCATATCATTTTATGCGAAATAGTGCGCTGGTTAAAATGGTGTAATTTATTTTATTGATATCGTAAAAGATAAAAAGTTATTTATGATCGCGATCTGTAGAGGTCTTTGACAAGCCAAAAACTGGAGGGACCCTTCCCCTCGCCCCGGAGGTGTGAGCTGAATGCAGCTGTCTGCGTGGGACCGGAGTTATTTTATTGGTACCCTAAAAGATCAAACCTGTTCATGATTCAGGGGGGATGTCTGTTCTTTAAAGCCAGATATCCTGTCTCACAGACGCAGTATAAACAACGGGGGAGCGTGTGACTTCACTCGCAAAGCTCGGCGATAGACACTCAACAAACGCTATCATGGGATATTATAATCTTAGGAATGACAGACAACTTGTGTACACATTTGATGTTGATAAATGCATGGACGAAGAACCATTTGAACGCGTGATGCTCTACACTTAAGAACGTGACGAGCGACAGAGGGAAACCAACACTAAGCTATTATCGTTGTGCTACAGGGACTTCTTAAGGCTGGACTGCTGTGTGAAGTGGGTGATGTGCAATCTTGAAGCTAACGAGGGAAATTTCATGATTAGCCATGGCTTCACATCATCAGCGAATATGAGGGAAGCGTTTAGTGTGGACTGCTGCAAACCTAGAGGTTTCCTTACGATTATCCATTGTAGAAACATCTATAAGCTGACTGGCCCCTGCAATACACCGCTTCATGCGATGGAACGAGCGCTATTATACCAACCTGATGTAGGGCTGTGCAAGGAGGATTTCACTACGTCTTTGTAGAAATAAAAACGCTGTTCAAAGACAACCCGCAACTGGCTATACAGCCACGGTCTTTTTTTAAAATATTTCCTTTTTTTTAAATATTTGTTCATTTATCAGATACAGCATATCTGCATTAGTATAAATGCAATAGTATGTTCCCTTTCTCTATGGATGAACATGAGATCGATTTGGAGCTGTAACTATTAAATACTGCGTGACCATTGGTTTTCACCTGTTGCCAGATCGATCGATCGATGCAATAAACGACTGTTAGCCAGACTCAAGACGGTGTGTGGCGTAGTCATTCAGCTTGACACAACGACAAGGGTTACACATGCGGTTATATTCGTGGAGTCCAAATGGTGATGAGAATGCCGTAAATTTTTGTCGTCTTCCTAAAGTGGCACATTATAAAAGCCGGAGGTCAGGTCCATAGTGGAGAAGAAGGTATTACCACCTAGAGCAGCAAGCACGT
>JAODLL010003821.1:0-11505 GCA_026546735.1 Forbesichthys agassizii
TGGATTGGAGTCCTCTTTTGGCATTGTGCTAGTGCAGTCCCTACTTCTGTGTGTGTGTGTGTGTGTGTGTGTGTGTGTGTGTGTGCGCGCGCGCGCGCACGTGCATGTACTTTTATAGGTGAGTAAATGTTACTAGTACGATCTTTTTGGTTTTTGCTACATTCAAGGACATTAGTTATTTTGCACATTAATTAAGCTATGATTCAAAATGTTGAGGGAAGCCTCTCTTAAAGTAAGTGGAACAATAGTGCTAAATTAAAAGCACACGGACAAATCTGAATTCATGCAGGCATTTTTCACCATAAGTTGTAGAGAAATCCTATAAACCAAATGAGAGAGGCCTTAATTCCCTTCCTTGCACCCATGTAGAGTTTTGTTTCAAGATGGACACGGTGGTTGCCACCTTGCACCAGACAAGTGTTTTGAGTTAACCCTGCAGAGCCTGGAGATGTTAGTGTCCCAGTACTCGGACTCCAGACCCTCAAATCAGTAGATCATGCTTGTGATCTCCCCACCCCGTGCATGCATGCAAATGTGATGGAATACTATGGACAACGTAATAATGATAGTTAAATATAAAGTATTACCAATACACAGCACTGAAATCAATTAGAAATGATTAAGGAAGAAATACAGCTTGTGCGGCCCACAGTTTGAGGACCACTGTGTTGGTCTCTAAGTGTATATGTACAAAAGTCTTAAATCTGAATGTATGCATGCATGTGTCCCTGATGGCATTTCTGGTTCATTTAGCCCTTCAGCTGTGTGTGTGTTGTTACTACATTGCTGCTGCTATCACCACTACTGCTGCTGCTTGTGTTCCCCATTGGCTCTCCGCTGGTCCATCCCTGCCACTCATTCATCTAGACGCAGAGGAGCCCAAGTCGTATGTTCCCACAAGCAGAAGTGTTAATGCGTTTGGCTTATAGTCCTATTACTTTAGTGTGTTTTAACAGAGGCGTTTTTGGACATACCCCACACATACACGTTTAACAACGCCACGTATTGAGTTGCCATAAAGAACGATGGCTGCCTGCCACTTCAACATGTCCGCTTGCTGTCAAACATCTGCATTCCCTCGTTCGTTTCTTCCTTCTTACCTTGGATTTAGTTTTCTTCGCTTTTTCAGTCTGCGGTCATAGCTTGTATAAGGAGTATATAAAGATGAATTTATGTTTTCTATGGGGAAGTTTGCTTGTTACTATTTTGTGAGTAAATACGGTGCCTAATGTTCATGTTTGAGCAGACCACATCGCCGTCAAATTATTGTCTGGAATCTTTACAAATGCTTTGTCCAGGGTTGGTTGACAGTCTGGGAGAATGGAACCTATTTAAAGTGGTCTAAAAACACCTGAAATAACATTAATTTGTAATGTTGAACAGGAAAACCTAAAAACCATCAGTCAACTCCATCTGTTCATAAGCCAGTGGAAAAGCTGATCTGCCTTGCAGCACCTTTCCCAGACCTCAAAAGATACACACTTGGATTATATATGTCATTTAATTTGAGAACAGACAATGTGACCTTGTTGTACAAGAACAGGAGATCACAGTCTGCTGAATCTTTAGAAAACTTCAGTAAAACGATCAAGCTTAGAGAAGAGCCCAAAGGTTTGGTAACCTTGAGACCACTAATCTTTTTTTTTTTTTTTTAACTACAAAGCAGGTAGACTGCTGTTTGATGTAAAAACCATGAATCAGCCCTCCGATTTATAGATGCGGGGTCAACAAAAACGCTGTCAATCACTTTATGCATTTGCTTTCGCCTGCATTGACTGTTTGATGGGTTGGATTGCACTTTTCCACCAGTTTTCCAGTTGGATTGGTTCCATTGTGCGAGACAAGAGCAGCCCCCCCTCCTCCCCATGACAGCAGCTGCAGCGTTTCAGACAGTACTTTGAGCCGTGTGTGTGTGTGTGTGGGGCAGACATAGGAACACACTTGCACTCAAAAGCTCCCACCTTCGTTGTGCCTCACTTCCCAACGGTGCTTTCACTAGTCTGTCTTTCTTTATGTTAGTTTGTAAGGTGCTGTATATAACTTGAATATATTATGCACATATCCTACCCAATGGGTAGAAACCACACAAAAACGTTGTGAATAATGTAATATAATGTATAGACAATATAAGAATTTTAAGAAGGCAGCATCAAATTTGTAAATGCCTACCGTTAAAAAGTGTGCTTTGTCTTTGTTACATTTTTTTTTCTTTTATAAGAAAACATTGTTTGCAAAATATGCTTAGAAATATGGTTGCAACACATACAAATTGCTACTTATAATATTTTGCTATAAATAATAGTCTGTTAACGTAAGGATGAAATAACCTCTGGATTAAGGAAATTGTTGAAATGATTAATCACTTGTTTATTAGGATAACCTCTCATTGAACTTGCCATCATTTGCATACTGGCCAGTGGTATTGTATTCACCACAGCAACTAACAAATGTATAGTTATGTTTAATAGGTATTTTTAGTTCATATTTCATAAACAGTTCATTGCTAAAGTCTTTCCACCACAGTGGGATTTTGTTTTTAAGCAATATTTTCAGATAAAAGTAATCTTAACACTGCTTGAACCTGGAAGCTAAATGTGGTCATAGTGTCTCAAGAAATCTCTAACTATTTACCACAATGACAGTTTCAGAAAATGAATCTTCTAAACAATGATCTTATATAACACAAGTTTAGAATATCTGCCAAAATAGTACATTTTACAGTGAGATATAGAGCACATTTACCATTATTATTGATCGGGCTGAATATAGTATGCTTTAGTTGTGTCAATTAATACATTTCAACAATATTAATTGCGGGTCCTTAAACGTTAAACCTGATGAGAGAATATGATTTATGGAAAAGTATTCTAAATTCTTTCTGGGTGGGGTTGACTATTGAATTGATTCCTTTGGTCATGATTGGAAAGTTGCACCAGCTTCAAAAAGACTGAGTGGAGATGAATGACGAATAATGCTATTTAACTGTAACGTTTTTAAACGTTTCTTTTTTTTATACATTGTTATACGTGGCACAGTATATTGGAACAAAAGTCATGTTATATCTGCTATCTTTTATTTACAGTATGTATTAAGAATAACTCCACTGTACAATAACCGCAGAGCATGTTCATTCTTATCTATAGACAGTGTACACAGCAACGCGCCATTTTCTTTAAAGCACCAAATAAGTGGCAAGTTGTGTCGTTTTTGTTTGAAGAGGTCTGTTGTAACTGGCCAGAGCACCACTGGCAGTATTCTTTTCATTAGACCTTTGTTGTTTATGTTTCCTGCACTAGCTTGAAGAACTAACTTGGGCTCAATATATATAGTGTGTGTGTGTATGTGTGTATGTATATGTGTGTGTGTGTATATATATATATATATATATATATATATATATGCACACATGTATACGCACACATGTATACACGCACATGTATTTTACATTTTTTCCCCCCTTGCAGCGCGCACTCTCTTTCCACTTATCAGAAGTCTGTTCTCAACTGCTGACAAGCACCTGGTTTTATCGTTCCAGATTTGATTTATTATAATGATGATAATGTCTCAACAGCTTGGTCTTCTCTGTCTTCACAGTTACCATAGGACTGCTTCTATCATGGATTTTGTAACATCGGTTTGCTTTATTTACAAAATGAACACTTCTTGTTTCCCCACCCCCACCCAACCCCTCTGTGTTGAAGTATATATGACGGTATACATACAGTGTATATATATATATATATAAAAACACGCAGAGGTAAAATTGTTGTGTATTTTTGCCTCTTTTTATTTAAGCAATTGTGATGTAATAGGTTTTAGGCCTAAGGTCTGTTATTGCAATACTTTTACAGAAAAGAAGAAAAAAAAATCAAAAATTGTTGCTCTAAGTGCTGTTGTAGTCAAAGATTTTATGCTTGTACTTACGCTGTAGTCAAACTGCAGCGTAATGAATAAAACTTTAAAAGTGATCACTGGGGTGTTTTGCCTGTCACTGTTAAGATAATGGGTTTAAATGATGTCACAGCCTTACCGCTCGTTCTTCACTTTGGTCTCATTGTTTTCAGTAGTCCAGATAAGTATACTACTGTAATGATGTCAGATCAATGAGGTAAATCAATACGGAGTGGCTGGAATGGCTTCTAATATAATGCATTTAAAAACTTGTTTGTACTGTCTTCACGCTGTGAATGATCAACGATTGTAAAATAATGACACGTAGATGGAAAATTCCCATCTGGAAAGTTGTCATAACATTGTCAGGTGAATAAAACAAACTTAATGCACAGCAACTATCTTCACTTGGAGGTGCACGGAGAGGTCAGACTATGCCACATGGTGTCCTCTCCATGAACCTTCTGGTGAAAGCGAGGCTCTGGGTGTTGAGCCCATTCCAATACTGTTTACATTTTGACTTCTCTTGTTCTCCTTTATTTGAATAAACCTCATTTTAAATGGGCAGTAGTGATGGCACGCAGTGCTACAGGCCTATGAAATGAATTCCTAGTTTTGCCATGTTAGTTCGGATAAGAGTTAGTGACGCCTACCCTACCTTGCAGTGATGTACCTGAATCAGTTATTTAGGGAAGAAAGTGTGATTGAAAAGAAGCTATTTATTCTTCCAGAAGTTGCTTGTTATTTGGGGGAAAGCTGTGCATGATGTCAGTTAATTTATTCAAATATATTCATTCATCATAATCATCATAGATGACCACACACAAGTGCCCATTCTGTTTGCCAATAGAAGATTGTCTGAAATGCTATAGTGTCCTAACACTCTTTGGCTGAGCTTGGTTTTTAGGAATTATCAATCTCATGCAAACTTCAGCCTCAGTCTCAGGTCTTCAGGGACAATACTGCACATATCCATTCAGATATTGGCAAACTTGCATAGTATAATTTACTAAAAATATATAATTTACCCCCCTACAAAACACTACTGCAATGGCATACAGTAGAATGATATGCATTTGTCTGCTTGTATTTTGTTTTCTTAGTGATTTTGTCATTTTTATAATGCCTGCCACAGTACCAAAGAAGATTTGCTACGGTGTTACTGAATCCATATTAGTGTTAATGTTGAAATATATGTCAATATTTTAGGCAATAAAACACCACAAGCTGCATATCCTTCTGAGGAGAAAACTATTATTTTTGCTATTAACTGGATTACTAAAAGTAATGAGATCAATTAAAAAGAAAATGGTGGTCTACTTTGGCAATAAGAGTAAAAACAATCTCATAGCAAGTCAGCCAGGTCTCCCTTGTAAAATTCTAATGGGACTTTCCTGGTAAAATAAAATTAAGTAAAGTTTGTTTGTATAGCACTTTTCTCAGACAGAGGAGTGCTTCACACAATAATGCATTGTCACAATGTAAAAATACATAATATACTCCATATAACAAATAATTTCAATAAAACAATGTCATATAGATACAGTACTACAAGGTACAAATACCGTGCAAATCAAGAAAAGGACGACAGCAATACTATAAAAAGGCTTCTTTAAGATGTGTCTTAAGATGTTTTTTTTTAAAGTGTCTACAGATTCCATAGTTATCAAGGCTAGCGGGAGAGACTTCCAGAGCCTATGAACTACTGTTCCAAAAGCAGAGTCACCTCTTGTTTTGAAACTAGGGACATGTAAAAGGCCTTGGCTAAAGGACCTCAGAAACTGACTAGAAGTCTGTAAAGCGTCCACGATGTAAGAGGGTACTTGACCGTGCAAAGCTTTAAAGGTGGTGGTTACTAATATTTTATGATCAACTTTGGACACCAATAGGAAGCCAGTGCAACGCTTTAAGCACGGTAGATAACTGGTCAGTAGCAGCAGCATTTTTGAACCACTTGCAGTCAGTTCAAAGATTTGTTAGGGCACGTAAGCAATGCATTACAGTAGTCCAAGCGTGATGCATTAAATGCATGAATGAGCATCTCCTTTTGTGAAACCAAAAATCTTATTTTTGAAATGTTCCTAAGATGAAAAAAGCAGGAACGTACCACAGATTTTACATGACTAAAATTACTAAAATGACACCCACATTTCTCATATTACAACAATCGGAAGTAGATAAAAACCCATAGGGGAGATGTTGTCAGGGCCAATGATCATCACCTCAGTTTTCTCTGTATTTAATTGCAGAAAGTTGTCTGACATTTGTTAATAGAAGCCAAGCAACATTGCAAAGGCCTATCAGGGCTAAATTATATATATAGCTGGATATCATCTGCATAACAGTGGTAAGAATTGTCTTTAAAACTACTAATGATCTGACCAAGAGGAAGCATGAATATATTTATAATAATAGCAGAGGGGCCAACACACATAAAAAGGGAAGAATCAGACATAATTGTTTCTGCAGACACCAAAAAAATGGCAGGGAGGAGGAAAACCATTTCAGAGCTATACCAGAAATGCCCATACTTTTGTTCACTCTGTTGATCAAAATATGGTGATCAAGTATCAAAAGCTGCACTGAGGTCTAGCAGGACAAAAACCAAACATTTACCTCCATCAGGGGCCATCAATACATCTTTTGAGACCCTGAGGAGTGCAGTCTCAATGCATCGGAAACCAGACTGAAACTTGTCTAAGATGTTGTGAGCCTCCAGAACATATAAGTATTAAATAATGATGGATCAAAATTGTTTTCAGTTTTTTTCTCAAAAAGGCTGAAGAACAGAATGCTTATAATATCTAGGGACATACTCCTGCATAAGGTATTGATTTCTTATTAAAACCAAACATGGGCCAATAGATTCAATAGATTTTACAAGCAGAGTTGTATGGTATAGGGGCTACACAAAGCTATAATTTAACCCACTAAATAACTATTGTTCTCTATGGTGATTGGACAAAAAGAGTCTAAAATTGGTGGGCTGGTTATGAGAGGGCGAACCTTATCTACGAAATGAGACAATAAGTTATTGCAGTCATCACTTGAAAAGACTGGGACTTGAGTTGAATTGGGAGAAACAATATTAATAGTAGCAAGCTTTAGAATTTCCTTTGAAGAGGAAATCTGATTTTTAAAATAAGCTCTTGCGTCTTTGACCATCACATGTAAAACTCCAATTTCAAAAATGTGGGACAGTAACCTATAAAAATTGCAAATAAAAACAAAGATGAGTAATTTATCAACTTCATTCACCCTGTATATTTTGGAAATGCTATAGTGCAAATTATGTGACATCTTGTGAATTTAATTTAGTGTTTTTTTTTTATTCAGCTACTGAAGAGACATTAGAAGTTAATAAAGTAGGATTGCCTCCCCCCTCAAGTACATCATTATACAGGGTGGTTGTATTTTGTGCTTTATGCTGCACCTACTTTTTCAATCAGCAACAGGTCAGGACTGCAGAAAGGCAAATCTCGACTCTCTTGACCACCAGTAAATGCTATTTGCATGTTTCTAACAAAATACAGGGATGTCCCTCAAAAACTCCACATATGAACGATAGCATATTTTGCTCCAAAATATGTATATTTCTACATGGTGCACTCACAGCATTCCCATATATCATGACAGAGGCTGGCTTTTGGACTTAATATGGATGAATGCTTGTTTAGTGTTTTTCCTCTTGATAGCTTGATTGATAGCTGCTGTTTCTAAAACAAAAATTCTAAAAATAATTAATCTCAAATGAGGTCAACATTGCAAAATGTTTTGGAAAAATAGCTATCATGTTCTCCAGGCTAAAGAGGTAAAGTTCTATGCAAGTAAAAAATAGAAGTAAAGGTAGCAAAATGTTAGCCTGCCATTGACAAACCTGTTGTAGCTGTGTGCATGTAGGCCTATTCATGATTGACAGAGTAGATTTGATGGATCAATTAGGGAAAAGCAGCCATGAGGCCTAGCCTGGCTCCACCCGACTATTGCTATAAGCTCACTTTCTTTTTACTGAGATTAATGTCTGGAAACCTTGTTCGCAGTAGCGTTTTCACAGCCACCCTGCTGACAGACCAATCAGGGTGGGTTAGTGAGATGACGTTGAAGTCAAGTGTGTTTCAAAATGGTGGTAGAGCTAGATGAGCTAATCAAGTAATCAGAGGTCTACACCCAGTAGAAGGACACGACTGTGAACACTTCCCAATGGAGCGTTCCCAGACCTTATTCACAAAGTGAATTTTACCTGGTCTGGTTACATGGCTACCAGGCTACATGAGGCCATGATTGGTCAGAAATATTTGGGTAGCTGAAAAAAATCTAAATGGACGGTATATGGAGGGGGTGGCTATCAACCAGAGCAAATTACACAACATGTGTATAAACTCCTAGCAACTTTAAGCTATTAATGTTTCATTGAATGCCTCATTTGTCAATGTCACATTTCTACCATTACCTGATTTGGAGAACTATGTTCAAACCTTATATATGAATTTCAGAATCACGAATAAAAGGTAAGAGCGGTAACCAGTTAACAGTATTTATAACAGCTATAAAATAAGCAGGGGTTACAAATAGACCTTCACACTAACATTACTGCACCAATACAGCCCCTCTCTGGATGCAGGACGCTAACAGGTCACTTGAACACATCCCGTGATTAACACAAATACACTGGTTTATGCTGCCTTCATGTACTTATATGTATACATCATGATTAACAGTAGGCGTGTAAGCTTCAGTTGAAATTATTGCATTCTGCCTTTGCCAATGAAAACTATAATATGCTGTATTGGTAGGTTCTCATGTCAGTTCTGTGTCAGTGCTTCTCTAGGCCAGGGGTTCCCAAAATAACAGTGCCAGAGACTCGTGACCCCAGCTATCATCAGCGGTGGGTGGAAAAAGCATAACAGCCGAAATATAATTTGATAGTATTTTAATAGGCTAGTAGCACAATACATCAAAGTGAAATATAAATTGTACTCCTAACAATTATGGCTAAAGTATGCTATTTCTAATAATAAAAAATGGTATTTCATTTCTGAAAAACATCTTGTGGCCCCCTCGTTGGGTCCCCCTGACCCCCCACTTTGAGAACCACTGCTATGGGCAGAGAGGTTTGTATAAATAAGGACAACAGACTGCTTTTATTAGCATTTAGAATCAATGAATATTAAAAGGTTCATAAGCAGATACCCACTTGGGGAAAGTGTTTTTGAATTCAGTGCCCACAAACTAAAGGTGTACACCCGGCTGTACCCGATGTCCACAACCGAGTGAAGCACACCGGGAACCTGGAGAATCCACACGTTTGTACTCACTCACATACATTTTGGCAGCAGATGTCAGTATAGGACAACTAACAGGGAGATGTTCTGTTTAAATTAATGATATTGCTGTTTAAATCTCAAACAATCTCATACATCTTGTTACAAACATTATTTAACCTCCACCTAATTTTAAGAAGTTCTGAATCTTTTGTCCCCTCTTAATATTGATTTAACCTCTATACATTTCCCCTGGAGAAATGTATCAGTCAACTGACAACTGATCAAAGAAATAATTGATTCTGGGAATCATGACCTTTATGCTGTCCGACATGTCATGCTCCCTGAGGGAGAAAGCACAGGTGTGAAGACTGAAGAATCTGGCACCTGCAGCGTGCCTGTATAATCAGTAGCTGACAGCAGAGGTCATTGTAACCCCACATTTACCACTGGCATCTGAACTCATGACTTAATTCATGTATGATAATGCAGCCTTTGTCACAGTAACTGTTAGTGTTGATATTTTACTTGATGCCACAAAAGCAACATACTTGCTTTTGAAAGTCAGTATTCAAACATTCCTTTATTGTGTTTAGTAACCCAGTGTTACAGTATGATGCCTTTAGGGAGAGGAGGGGGATGTAAGGTATACATTTAGAGATTTTAACATTGAATATAAAATATTTCTAACATATTGTTTTCTTGTGAAAGAGTGTCTGTCAGTATAATATTCTACCTTGGATTGTATCATGTATACAAACCAGCGACTGTACCAATTATTAGATGACCAGCCTTTTCCTTTATTGATTGGAATTTTTTACAAATCATAAATCATACACTGCAAACTATTTGACATGGCAAACATTTTTTATGTGGATTGTATGACCATTTTTTATGCACATACATTCCATGTTTGCACAACTCAATATTACATGGAAAGAACTGACAGAACCTTAGCTACAGTATGCCCATGCTAAGACATTCTTTACAATTGATGAGTTGCTCCATTACACAATTTCAATCAATGCAGACAAAACAATGCGATATATTAGTTTTGGCTAGCAAATAAAAATACATGAGGAAACGGATTTAACACAAACAGGACACACGGTGAAGTGCAGCCTAAGGAAAGGTTTGATGGACCAGTACACACGGGAGATATAACTTCTCAGCACCGTAAAAAGGGTTAGAAGTGCTCTGAATGTAGTTTACACAGCATGCATCATATGCATTATTAAACTGACACTATTTTTAACTTTAGACATTTTCAAGCCGACAAGAGTTCATAAGTGTAGCGTCTTCCTATGAAGATAGCCTCATTATCTGGAGTAAAGAGTTAAACGAATCCCCTATGGGCTTCCTGGATGTCTGAGCCACAATGTACAATTGCTCATGTTGGTGCCTGCTAATCTGCTGTTGTTGAGTGCATTGTGACAGATTATGGTTATTGACACAATTAGACAGTGATTACAATGTACAATGTACAAGTACAATGTGTAAGTTGAACAAACATGTCATGGCCAAGGATAGTGCAGTTTTTCTCCACTTTAGAAATCAGTCCTTAAAAGTGGTGTGTTATTTCAAATCTTTCAACAGCTTCCTAATCGGTTTTCTTTCTGAAATAAGCTTTACTCTCGGACACTTTGTCTTTAGTTTCCTGCAGTTTCTCAGAGAACTTGTCTTTAGTCTCCTCCATCTTCTCAGAAAACAATTCTTTGGTTTCCTCCATCTTCTCAGAAAACCTCTCCTTAGTCTCCTCCATTTTCTCCGTCAGTTTCTCCTTGGTCTCCTCCATCTTGTCCTGGATGTACTCTTTGACAGGCGGCGGTGTGGACAGGTAACCGTGCTTACGCAGATACTGCACAGAGAGGGACGTGCCGCCCAGCGTTACCGTATACCTGGCAGGTGTTGCAATCTGTGGTGGGGGAACAACAATGGTTGGTCCTGTCCAGTAAACTCCTATATATTGATGTATAGCAGCCTCGTGGGCTTCTTGCACATATGGACAAGAATTGTCTGGCCTTAATTCGTTATCAGTGAGAGAGAAGCAGCGAATGGAGGTAGGGCAGCGACCAAGCCAGGTGGTTTGGGACATAGATCTGTGCTTGTTAATACTACCGATATTCAATCAATCAATCTTTATTTATATAGCACTTTTCATGCAAATTCATGTAACACAAAGTGCTTCGCACTACAACGTCAGTAAATACAATACAAAATGAGTAAAAACAATACATTAAAAAAAAAAAGTTACACATGTTATGTTACACAAACAAACAAACAAACATCGGGAGTCCCATTCCCACCATCCCCAAAACAAACCACCAGGGACCCCAGACCCGCTCCCCAGCCA
>JAODLL010003822.1:0-11505 GCA_026546735.1 Forbesichthys agassizii
TATATATATATATATATATATATATATATATATATATATATATATATATGTACAAGACCTGCAAGCAGCCAGACTTGTGTTGTTAAGTTTCCCAACAAATGAATCTGTATACTGAAAATTTAACGTCCGACTTGGTCAGTGAGTAAAATATTTGGTCGTCGTGAATGTCAATCAAAATATATTTCCAATCAAGTGGGTCTAGAAGTAGTTAGCATGTGCTGTGTCCCAGACATTAGGCTACGCATGTAAGTAGACTCTGTGAGACTACATAGTAGAACTTGGGTGAGAATTATTTAGGTGGAATTGAAATGTATCGTTTAAATGTAAATGTGGAAAAAAAGCTAAATGTATATTACAAACACTTTTCCCCTATGTTCTGGAGGTTTTTGTCTTACTGAGGTGTAACTGTTATCATTGTATATTTAATGCAGGATCAGAACTGCAAGGTCATTTATCATAACACATTGGCTAATGTACTATACAGACACATAGACATTATCGTTTGTGCTACAAAATATAACTGTTTCCACTGTAGGATCTCCTACAGATGGGTGGGGTAGATGAGGTTATAAGCAGTATCACATGATCAGTCAAATCAGTCAGCGCTTATAGAAATATTCAACCAATGCCAGCACCAATCTTCATTCAAAGCCAATCCATCTCTTCCAGAACGGAAATGACAACAAAAGAGCACTGACAGCAGTGTTAATTAACAGTCAAACGTACATCTCCTGACATCTCCTGTCAGTGTGTCTTCAGATTGTGTACATACTCGTGTGTGTGTGTGTGTGTGTGTTTGTGTTTGTGGTCGTGGGTGGGGGTTCTGAACAGTGAGTGTGACGATGTACGCAGAGATGGGAGGCTGCAGACAGACTGTGTCATTTTCCAAGTATCACCGCTAAATCTTAATCTCCCAGCCTCTCCTGGGAGGAGCCAGTCGAGCATGGGATTGTGTTTTGCATCTATATCAAGACACTGTCTCTCCAGAGAGGTCTTTATTGAAACAAACATGCTACTGTATGCACAAGTCTGTTTGTACAACTCGTGTAAAACTCAGCAGCCCCGTGAAATGGAAAATCCATAAATAACACAATCTTGTCAAACGTGGTAACGTTAAGACGCCGAATCACATTGGAGAGGTGAGTTTATGTGGCAGTCAATGCCACAAAACAATGAAGCCTGTCATTATTATTCAAGATCGATGCTCTTTTATATTCTCAGTCGTGGGCAAAGCGGTATGACAGGCTTGTTGATGAGCGAGTATTGTGCACTCAACTCTAAATGAAGTTCATATGGATCACTGGACTAACACTGAAATAGAGCAATCATTTCTTGTTCAATACCTCTCTTCTTTATGTATTCAAACCGCATGGCAATAAAGCCCTTTATAAAATCAGTATGTGTCACACCACAACATTTTCAGGACGAGTTGATATTTGGCATGGGTGGGGGGGATGTTGTAGGCTATTTGACGTGTTGGACAGCAATAGCTCAGTGGACATTGGCGTTGATGATATAACACACAGCATTGTGGGGTATTAAGTGCATTGACACATCTCTATTCCTGCATGGAAACATACAGTATATGTCAAAATGTATTTGTATTTCTGCCTTTCTTCTCACCACACCAGATATGGACAACTCACATGGTTTCCTATATTCTTTACTGAGCATGCAGAGTGTATGACAGACATATGAGGGTTATACTGTACAGATTGGTTGTTCAGTGCTGAAGAATTTAAACACAGAGCCATCATTTTAAACAAGTAGACTCTGTTGTCGTAAACATTTATTATTTGAATTGTGTGTAGTCTGAATCAGTGTTAGACCTGCCTCTCATCCCCACATCTGATTGGATGAAATTGAGGCAGAGCCCAGTTTATCCAATCAGCAAGGCCAAAACAAAAGACACTGAGAGTGAATGCGCTACATTGTCCTTGACACGTTACCATGATGCCATATGTCAACCTCCGTGTGGCCATAGACGCCTCCCACCACTGAGTGCTGAGAGAAGCTATGTGTGTTTGACATCAATAGACCATAATGAAATGCTTGCTTACAGCTGCACCAATATCAATCACCTGAATTGTTCCCAGTATCATTTACGAAACAATTGCCCGCCAGTTTTGGAAAGGACGGGTTGAAAGAATAATGATGGAGAATCAATAGTCGTGACAGAAAATGTGACTCTATTATCAAGAAAATTGAAACCTGTGGGTAGAGCAGGTACATTAACGGACAACGTGTGACAGATGTCACTGCTTTCTGTTCCAATAAGCATTGATGTAGCCTATGGGAAGTTGCCAAGCAAAATACCATTATATTATATTTATTATACAGTCAGACTCATTCAGCATTAATGTCCGTACAATGGTACAGATCTTCACGGGGAACGTTACACTTTATTTTTAGAGGCGTCTACAATGACTGCACAGTCAGACAGAGCCAGTGTTCACTTCTCTGCATCCTGTTTCATACAGTGAAACCTCACCTCAGCTCGCAGCATCCTTTACTCAGAGCTGAAACCTCCATAGCTTTCCGTAGCTGGAGAGGGAAAACACAAAACCTCCGGCTTCATGTCCATAATAAATGATAACTTCCGCAGCAATGCATTGAGCCCCCCTTTCCAAACCAGTTTATTCCTGTCTTGTATCAGCTGAGAGCAGGCCTATAGATGCTCTCTGTGGTGTGTGACCATGCTGCGCTTGGTGCGTTGGAGACGCACGCAGGACAGGAATTATGTTTACAGCCAGACACGATGTGATGGGAAATGGAGCGCTCTTTCCATTCAGGCAGAAGATAAATAATACTGAAGTGTGAGGCGAATGTACGTGTCCCTCTCTCTGAATGATGGCACCTGTGTGTGTGTGTGTGTGTGTGCGCGTGTGTGTGTGTTCACGTGCGCTATCTTCATTGGTAACACCGCTTGTCTGTGCTGCCGGTGTAATTAAAAGCTCTATCACATTTATTATATTTTTGGCCGCCGTGTGCAATGAAGTGTGACAGGAGGGAACCTTGAGGAGGGTATTTTATTTTAAAACGCGGCGCAGGTACCCGACAGAGAGGAGTGGTGCATTGTGGGACTGTGTATGTGGAAGGAGGCTGCAGAAACGCAGGCTTCTTGCTGAGAAGGGAGCGAGCAGAAACACACATAATTGAAATAAAACCCAGGTGGTTTTTTTTCACGCCCTCCCAGAAGTGTCTCTTTCCTGAAAATAACACTGAACATCTGTGGCAAACCGATAAAGACGCTGCAGTGGAGGAGGATTTAAGATGGTGGATTGAAATGGCGCATCTGTAACAAAAACTGTACAGTTAATCCAGTCACCATACTGTAGCATTATTTGTTATTTACTGTACTGTAGGTTTAACTTTTTTTTTTTTTTCTACACTGTAAATAGAAAATATGTGTTAGCAAACGGTCTACCATGAAAACCTCTACATTGTATTTGCAGAGATACATTTTTAACAGTAACATGCAGTATAAATGTATTCAGTTCCAATAAAAACATTATACATTTTAAAAGAAACACAGTACAGAGCAGTAAATGCTGAATGACTATATTTTCTAGAAGACATTAAGAAGACGTTAGAAGAAGTTTAAAAAGTGGAGATGTGAACTGTTTAACTTCATCTAGCTCTATTACTATTTCTTAACAAACGCTTGACTTCAACGCCATAACACATACTATAGCCACCCCACTGGTCACTGGTGGGTCTACCATCCATAGTGGCTGTGTAAAACACTTAAGCCACCAGGGTTTTCAGACTATAATATTAGCAGAAATGTATCTGAGAGAGAGAGTGGCAGAGCCAGGCCATCCTCACCCAGCCAAAAGCCGAAATGTATAGTATAATAGTATAGTGAAATGCACACACTTCCTATGGCAACATGTTTTCATGTTTGCTCCACGCTAAGCAATAATCAATAAATGCTCACCCCCCGCAGCGCGTGGCTTTCAACCTCTACTTTAATCTTTTGTAAAACTTGCATATAGGCTTACCTCATTTATGTGTTCTGGGAATGCCAGTAGTGAAAGTTGTTTCACAGACCTCTCATGTAGATGTATGTGTAAGAAACTGGAACTTTGAACTTTTCAAACATCAAGAGAGTACCAATTACATTTCATCATTGTCTTTTCAGTGCTGGTTTAGGTACAGATATCAAGCTTTTTTGTGTGTAGGCATGTCCCTTCTACTGGTGAATGTTTCCTTGTGAAAGGAAACACTTATCAGGTTTATCAGGACACAGCCACAACATCACAACCAGCGGTGTTCCAACGCAACTTCGTCCAGCATCTCATTCTTATTTTGATTTCGTATCGGACCTTCCATGCCACACTGACGTCGTTGCCCTTAAAGTGACAGGGAATAATGTGGACGTTTGTGGTGATCGGAATTTCAAGCCGTGGTGACAGAATCCTTTTGTCACTGTCTAGAGCAGAGCTTCCCAATCGTTGCCGACACACGACCTACCTCACAATCTCAAGTGTTCCCAGCCTACATTACATAGTAATAATGATGATAATAATAATAATATAGAGGCAATTTCTGAGTGTGTTTATTTGTGAAGGGTAAAAACAGCTGTCTAACAGCACAGGGGCCTGTGTTCTCTAATAATGTAATTATTATTATAAGTAAGAATCATTTAAACATTAAATAAAGGCAAATAAAAGAATGAATGAATACCGGTATGAGTATTTGGCCCATATATTGGGAATGGCTTGTCTGGTGATTTGAAGGAGACAAGATGAGCACAGTCATCATCGCCTAGGTAACTCAGCTCTCACCCCTTCCCCACCTAAGATGCCATATTATGTAATCCCCGCTGCCCTACTTGGTCCTGATGGGCTTCGCCCAAAGTTAGCTTCATATCACACCTTAATGTATAAAGAATACACTGCAAATAGACACAACAAATGAATGAATTAAATAAATAAATAAATAAATATACTAGAAGCTCCGGGGATTAAATAACCTACAAAAGGGGGAAAAAAAATGAAATGAACAATGAACAATAGGCTGCGATAGCTTGGCTATCGTATGCTGTGAGTTAGCCAAAACGCTGAGGCAGATGCTTAGAAACTGATAGGCCTACATGTGTAGGAAATGATGGCAGCGAAGGAAGGGGCTGTCATTACCCTGCAGACAACAGAGGTGAGAAACCGAGGTCGTCACGGAGGTGTTTATTAGACGCCCCAGTCCAACACTATATACCCTATCACATAGCACACCATTATTCCAGGGCGGTAATGGCAGAGTGCATTGTGGGTAATAAGGGAGTGCACTCTCTGTGGCTTTCTTTGTTTGCTGTCTTCAGTACAGGAAATGTGAAGCATCTAATTAAGTCTCGGAGCATGAGGGAGGGAGGGTTGGGGGGGGTGAAGCGTCTTCAACTGGCCAACTGTGAATGGCTATCAGCAGCTCAGCTCCCATGTTTAATTTATACAGTATGCACTCTATTATGTATGAATGCCGTGATCTGTGCCTATATGAGGCTGGGCTCTGCGTGCTTTGGGCCTGTGTGTGATGTTTGGGCTGGAGAGAGGTAAGGAGGTGGAAGGGTGGAGCTGCATGGAAAATACAATAGGGTCAACGTGCATGCCTGCAGTATGTGGTCTGTGTGTAAAGATATCTCTCCCCCACATCTCCCATTCGGTCTGCTTAGCATAGACACACACACACAATCGCACACACAAGCACACTTCCATACACACACACACACACAGACTCTCAAACACAAGCATGCAAACACACAAACGCAAACACACACAGACTGACTCAATTCTTTTTGACATTTTTTATCTTCAGCTTTTCTCTCTTTCACCTTCCCTTGTGGCCATTTTCACATGCACACCTACACACACACACACACACACACAATGGCACGCGTGCGCTGCGCCAGCCCAGGTCTTTACCGGCCTATCAGCAACAACAGATGCATCCTGTGGCTAATAACACTGTGGGTTGTGTTTACGTCCCTTCCACTCCAGTGCTGCTAATGTGCAGTGACGCGCGGCTAAGCTAGCGCGCCTAACATTACGCGTCGCACGCAGCGAGTGGAGCGTCCACGCCTCACACAAATGATACAATATAAACATTACTGTAAATCAAACATCTTTTACAATGTTTTTTTTTTTTTTTTTTTCAGCTGTGCATAATGGACTGATTTTGTAGAGCGAGTAAAGCCCAGGTGGACTATTGTAACATGTCACAGAACAGTCCTGGCTGCTCCTAGGGATGGGGGGGGGGGCAGGAGGAGCTTACAGAGGAGCTAATGCTGCCATAAGCCACTAGGGGGCCCCTTGGCAAGCAAACACAAAGGGGGGGAGGTGGGGGGGGGGGGACGCCAGGTGCTAAATGATAGACACTAAGCACACATGTACTGTAATACAATTTCTACACATGTATGTGGTTCACCGATTTAATATGTTATCAATATGTCCTTGACTTGGTGATCACCTTGTCGGGATCAATGCTGTCTGTAAAGTACAAATACCCTTCATGGGCCCAACCTAGGGTTCCCCAGAACAACAATGGGGCCTAGGGCACCTGTTGTGCCCTGTCAGTAATCTGGCCCAGATAAAGCAAGGACGGGGGGGGAATGGGATACTTACAGAAAGGGGTAATACTTACATTAATACTGTAATGCATTTCTGTTGGAACAAAATGGAACAGTTCTGGTCTCATAAATGGATGTGTCGCCTTATGTCACCAAGGGCATTTAGCTGAGGAGACTGAGCGTTTTGTACATAGCATCCAGGCAACTGAATCTACAATGCGTAGATCCTCAGATTGATCGTAGGCCATTATTCATTAATGTAATATTATAAAACTCTACATCCCCATTAACCTCCTCCCAGTGAGAAATAATAGGCAGGTTTCTGATTTTCTGATGCACCTCCCCATTGACTTGCATGGACCGCTGGGTCTGGATAAAGGGTAAAAATACCCCCCTACCCCCCTGTTCCAAAGGTTGAATGCAGAAGTGGCATCCGTTGCATATTCTGTCTGGTGCAAAAGCATGCATCTGCAGGTTCCCTGAGCACCCAGCCCCGCCCTTCCGGCGGGCAGAAACATGCTTCACATGTTGTGAAATGAGGCCCAGCGTTGGTGAATAAAACATTGGCCGGCTGGAAAGCAGCTTGACAGGCTGGAGCGACCTTTCAGGGAAACAAACAAGCCTGTGCAATGTCAGGAATTAGAGTGACAGAGGCAGTACTGTACCTATACCGTACCTAACGAGCGTATACCGCCCGTGGAGTGAGTTGATTGAGAGAATGCCTGCTTCTCGCCTTTCAGTCATTGGCTTCTGCCCAATGCTCGTGCACACACACACACACACAAACACACACTCAAATTCTCACACACGGACATACAGTATACTGTACACACACGCACGTACAATCACATAGCCTACACACAAAAGACACAATAAAGAAAGTTAGTTTGAAGTTGGAGAAAGTTATACATTTGAAAAGCAACAAGACAAGTAAACATACTGCGAGCTGCCAAATTGAAATACCTTCTTACCTTGCATAAAATTATATTCATTCATTGCTTTGGAGTTGCCTGGGAGTTCAGCAACTTGGCACTAATGCAGCTGTTTGCTGTTCTAGCTTTGCTCTGCCTGACAAAACGTCGTCTTTAATCCCGCTTATAAAAATTGTTGCCATAATATTTCCAAAGTTATCTTTCATTGAAGTGATGCTGTTAGCCTTGTGTAACCAGACCCACAATTCACTTTGTGAATAAATGCTGCATTCCAGACAACTCGGAAGTCGAGAATTTCCGACCTCCTACTAGGAAAAAATACAATGCAACTCAAAGTCGGAGTTCCAACTTGTGAACTCGGGGCATATCCAACTTGGCTTCCCAGTGTGACGTCACACAACAATGGCGGCACCCATGGAGGCGCATTATGTAGAGTAGACAATAACATCATCTAAAAGGCAATATATAATATATATGCCTGTATTTACTAAAAATAATACATGCTAACATGTACTAAAACATGTTATACTGTTGATGTCAAAATAGCCAATGTCGACAATGTTATTTGGTAATTTTTACGGTCGGCTATGTTTTTTGTTTATGTTTAGCGCGGTACACCTGGAACGCTTTGAGGTCAAACATCGGAAATTTCAACTGGGAAATAACCGACCTGCGAGTTGTCTGGAGCGCAGCAAAATATTGTACACAATCCACTGGGAAGTGTTTGAAGTCGTTGCCTCCTACTGGGCGTAGACCTCTGGTTAATTTTGAAACTATTGACCCATGTTAGGTGCCTAATCCTGGTCCTGGAGAGCTACTGCCTTGCATGTTTTAGACGTCTCCCTGCTCCAACACACCTGACTAAAATGAATGGGTCGTTTGCAGGATTCTGCAGAGACTGATCATTTATTAATTCATTAGAATCCGGTGTGTTTCAGCTGCGAGACATCTAAAACACGCAGGGGAGTATCTCTCCAGGACCAGGATAGGGCACCCCTGATATAATGTATGTCATCAAGTACCATAGTATGTATTTGTTGTTTGGATTTTATTATTTTAACCACTTTATATTCATTTTGTTGTTTATTTCTGGGAAGCACAGTTGTGCATGTATTCCCCCCTCTGTAAAGCACTTTGAGCTGCAATTCTTGTATGAAAAGTACTATACAAATAAAGTTTATTATATTACATTACAGTATATAACCCACCCTGATTGGTCTGCCAGCAGGGTGGCTGTTAAAACGCTAATGCGAAAAGGGACTATAATCTCATCGAAAAAGCGCAATAGTTGGACGGAGCAAAGCAATACTGTAGCATACATGCTAGAAATTGATGGGCAAGTGATGGACTACAAGCTTTACTTATCCATCAAATATGCTCACCAGTTCTCCTCACCTACTAGCAGGGTGTTGGAGGGCTAGCTAGGTCTTCCAGTAGAGAATTTACTACTCTCTAATGTGCTGATAACTTACCCATCCTGGGCAATTAACTGCTTCAAAAACATTGCAGTCTAACACTGTTATTGAGGCCATTGAAAGGTGATGGGGAGAATAAGAAAGTGAACCTCTCATTTCAATCGACTTATTTTACATTACGGACTACTTTTCTCTTTCTTTCTTTTTTTGAAAGGGCAGTTAGTTTCTTGGCCACTTACAGAGAAATATATGGTGGTACCTCATAAGCCTACATTTTATGTGTTCAATTGGGAGTTGAAATGGCCCAGAGTGATGGGGCACATGAGGGAGCGAACTCCATTTTAACGGCTGACTGAAGGTGAAGCTGACCTGTGGCGTAGGCTCGCTGGGCAGTAAAGAGCCAAGCAGTGTAACATAGGCACACACAGCACATGGTTCAGCCGCTGTAAGGGGGTCATTACCTCCAGGAGATGGAATAAAGGGGCGACCAGGCCCTGGCTATTATCTCTTGTTGGTATAGGTGATCATATAATTTACTATACCATAAAGAAATCATAATAAACTGTGTTTAGCTTCATATGGCGTCTTGCACTGTGTTAACAGATACAATATTATCTTGATCTAATAAAAATCTAATGGACCATGTTTTGTGTGGTTGGTTTCGTGAGTTGTCTGTAAAGCGATATGCAAAAAATACAAATCTTTTTATTTATTTTTTACTTCAAGAATACCGTGAAATGTGTTGTTGTATTTTTGCCTAGCAAGCACATGAACTTATGATGAATGAATTTAACAAGGAATAATAAATGCAAGACAGAGGATTGCTTGCTCACAAAAGTCTTCTCTAGCGTTGTTTGGCCTGAAGGTCTTCAAAATAAATATTGTTTTCCAATACAAACCAGGGTAAATAAAATCTAAAATAACAGAAGCAATAAATAATCGTCTTTCTGGCTTAGATCATATAACCTGCCAGACCATCCTGATGAATGTCAAAGGAAACTATACTGACTGGTTCCCCTGGGCATAACGTCCATATCGTTCTTTCCCTCTGTGCTCCAAACTAAATGAAGAAGTATGCACTGGGTTCCTGAAAGCCAGAGGGAGCATTTTTATCAGTGCCGTCACTCAAATATATTCAGAGCACACCAAAATAAACAATAACTAACACCCCATTGCCTTGAGACAATCATTATATCCCTACTTCCATATGGGTTTATGGGCTGACCCATTGGGTCATATAGCCTCATATACCGTATATTGTTTGGTATGAATGATGTATTGGTTGCAGTCAAAGGAATATTTAATCACTAGCACATCTATAGAGGCAGCATCATTATCTAATATCCTAAATTGTCAAGATATGCGCCACACTAGTTTAATAATGAGTTGTATTAATAAAGACCTTGACAGGGTGCCAGGTTATCCAAACATGCCCCTGGTGCCCAATGGAAGACATATTTTAATGTAATGGCTGGAACTTCAGAAGTTTATAAAGCCATTCATTCAATTACATTGTAAGAGAAATGTAATCAGGATTGATATCCATTTGAACAATAATGTTCAGCTAGCAGCCTTATTTGAAAAATAATTGTTTAAAAAAATAAAAAGGAAAATACAAGCCCTTCTGAGAGTAAACGGGAACAAATGTGGCATTTGGAAAATAGGCAGTAAATAAGAAATGGTAAAGCATTCTGAGATTCACAGAGGTGTAAAGAAATTGGCTATTTGTCAGTTTGGATAAGGTCACTGTGTAACTTGCAAAATCACAGTTTACTGAAGTATATGACAGTGGCTCAGTAGAGTAAAAAAGGAGGTTCTAATGATGTTCCACACTCATTATCTAATTTCTCAACTAATGACTAGTATACCTTCATTGTAATTGGGATATCAGGGATACTTAATGCTGATGCCAGGGGCACCCATTCATCCCCAGGTAATGTTCTGAGGAGGGTTGCTTGGTAAAATAAGTGTCACTAATGTTTGGTGGAAATGATGCCTTAATTACAATGTTGCCGTTTAAGATTACCTGAGAGATAATCCATATGACTGTGTTTTGGGTCTGAAGTCATGGAAGAATGCTATTTTTTTAATGGCGTGTTAAGTTTAACGCAAGCCTTGAAGGTATATTTGCTAATTAGGTTTGAAATGCTTGGATGCATAGAGTTTAGATACTGTTGTTGACCCTATTGGCATTCTAAACCACACTATAGTCTTGGATATTGATGGGAAAACAGTATTTAATGACAGTTCAGCTTTTGAATCTCTTAATTGTATTCTAGAATAGTTAATTATATGGTGAGCACGTGCCACAATATATGAGCATTTGTCATTTGTTTGCAGCTAGACATGCCATAATGAGAACTGTCAGAAAGTAGAAAGTATTTTTTGCATGGACAGAAAACATCCTTTGTGCAGCAAGAAAGAGATTACTCATTATTATGGCACAATGTAGAGGAACTATTACGTGCTGTCCTTGACCCTTCTAGCAAGCTACAGTACAGTAGGAATACCACCTCTCTAAAGTCTCTTGTGAAAATCCCAGGATCTTTCTTTTTCACAAAATGTTGTGATATATATATATATATATATAGAGTAA
>JAODLL010003823.1:0-11504 GCA_026546735.1 Forbesichthys agassizii
TTGGGGTCCCTTGCTGGAGCTGCTGCCCCCGCGACCCGACTCCGGATAAGCGGAAGAAGATGGATGGATGGATGGAAAAAGGTAAGGGACTGATTTTCCTGTACACAACCCGTAAGAAAAAGTTTAATGTTCAACATTTTCAGGTGACCAAATCTGTAAATATAGTTTTTATACAGTAACTGGTAGGCTACCATAGAACAACTGTGTTGTATGTCTGCAGGACATATTAAGTTTGATGCACTGTGCACATCAATAACTACATTAGCCTAATAATTGGCTATTGTTCAGTAACAGTAAACGGATTAGAAATGGGCTGCTAAATAATGTTGTGTTGATTTACTTAAACTAAACATTGCTCGTTGATAAAGACGCACTCGTGTGTCATATCAAAATTGTATCCCCTGTTGGAAACGGATTGCAGTTTTTGGTACCGCGAATAATAATGCTTTTATTTGGATCAGTGATCGGTCATATCATGCAAAACATTTAATGTTATGTCTGTGATAATAACACAGATATAATATGTATTTGTTTAACTTTAACAATTCTTCTTTAACCGAATGTCACTTTGTATTGTTGCTAGCAGCTAGCCACCTGTCTGTCCAATAACCCTGTGGCAAGAATGGATGCGGCTTCGTGCTATGTAACCCTTCATTCGTGAAATATAACCTGTTTATAGGTACATGGCTGTTTAGCAGGCAAGGATGGCTGTGATGTTGTTCTATGATATCATTTAACCTTTATTCATGAAATAATGTGCTTAGTAGATACATGGCTGGTTATCAAAACGTAACACTGTTCCTACACAGGGCTGTGTGACCAAACTGCTGTTGTGTTCATGTTGTTGACACAAACAACAATGAACTACATTCTGCCGCTTGCATCCTTTACTGTAGTCTGGACGGCTGAAAAAACATAACTATATGTGGTTCAAAATCAAAACCCATAAAAGTATGTTCAAACTGCGTTTGAGTAGCCTGGTACTAGCAGTAAAGCAGTCAGCCTCACGTCAACACAGCTACGTGGAAGTTGGGGCGTGGTGGGACTAACTTGTTCAATTTAAAGCAACAGTCACTGATGTCAGACCGTTATCTGAGAGTTGTGGTTGTGATCTCGCTATTTCATATAATCTATGTGGTATTTTAACCTAAGGTTTTCAACTACATTGTATTGAGAAGTCAAGGAACTGTGTCAACAGATTAACAATGTTGTTGTTGACCACCCCTCCTATCAATTGTTTGTTGATGTACAGTATAGCCCACCTGAAAAAGACAAATAAATAGATACTGATATAAGTTATGAACATAGTCAGCATAGTCAAGCCCTCTCTAGTGTGTTTGTGTGTGTGTGTGTGTGTGTGTGTGTGTGTGTGTTGGAAGGGGGGGTGGGGGTGCTTTAACATTATCCCCCGTCTCAGGTGTCAAACCCACTAATGGGCCAATGAGCTTAAAGGTGAGGGGAGCCCCAGGAAACCAGAAGCCCAGATCAGCAGTCAGCACAGGGGCAGAGCAGGAGAACACAGAGCCCCCTGTTGTTCTGAAGCCCAGGCACACACCAGCTGGCAGACGGGCAATGGGAAATAGATGTGCACACCCCTGCCCGCGCCACACACACACACACACAAAGACCATCACACACAATAGAAGCTCTGGCTATAGGCCTAATTCACACAAGGACATTCACTCCTCTTTCTCTAATTGAGATGTATTGCGATCCCTAACAGCCTTCTAACCAGCACAGTCTCACACACACACATGCACACACACACGCACACATGCACATACACACACTGAACAGCAAAACAAGACTAGCACAGATTGGTGTAAAACCCTTATACCATCTTCTTAAAGCTGTTCATTATGCGTTTGCCATGTCTTTAAACCACCAGTACACTAACAGCTAATTCTCAGAGAGGAAAATTGCACCCATCGCTTGAAGTAATTATTATGCAGCAAATAAATTGATAATATTGGACATAATAAGCAAGGATTATGCTTCATACTCTGTGAATCAGGCACGGAAGAGAGCCCTTCCTCGAATGAAGGCAGAATGAGAAGCGAAATTAATCATGGAGAAGTGATGACGTTAAATATCAATTATCACAAATTAAATGTTTCAATTCATGCACCGCATTGAAGAGTTTGGGTTGATTTCAGCCACCGTGTTTCCCCACATTACTGTCAGTAATCATCACTGTGCCATTGTCATTATCATCATCATCAACATTACCATCACATCATCATCATCATCATCGTCATCGTCGTCGTCATCATCACAGATGCTGATCAAAAGGTTAGGAATGCTGTGTAGATCTTAAGTGCTGGTTTGATATGGCGTGTTTCTGTTTAGTTTATGTAACTGTGATCTTTAAACACTATAACTGATGTTTTTTTAAATAACAACATGCTCTTACTATAATTATGAATGTACCTAATGTCTTCTATATGCCCATATGTCATCTAAAGCTATTAATGTCACAATGTCAGCTGTTCTGTTGTCATTAATGATAATCATATCAATCACTTTAATTTAGTTATTTATTTTAATTCAATTAAATCTTTAACTTTTTTTTGTTTGTTTTGTTGTTAGTTAGCTTTTTCTTAATCTCACTCAGTATTCACATGCCCATATTAGCTACAGACATTACCCTGGATAAAATAATAAAATAATAATAATATAATAAATATTATGATTATGATTATTATTATTATTATTATTATTATTATCTATCCATCCATCCATCTTCATCCGCTTATTCGTAGTCGGGTCGCAGGGGCAGCAGCTCCAGCAGGGGACCCTGAACTTCTCATTCCCGAGCCACATCAGCCAGCTCTGACCAAGGCATTCCCAGACCAGTGTGTAGATATAAACTCTTCACCTAGTCCTGGGTCTTCCCTGAGACCTCTTCAAAGCTGGACGTTCCTGGAATACCTCCCTAGGGAGGCGCTCAGGGGGCATTCTTAACAGATGTCGTACCACCTCAACTGGCTCCTTTTGACGCAAAGAAGCAGCGGCTGTACTCCGAGTTCCTCACAGATAGCTGAGCTTCTCACTCTCTCTAAGGGAGAAGCCAGCCACCCTCCTGAGAAAACCCATTTCGGCTACTTGTACCCGTGATCTTGTTCTTTTGGTCATGACCCACCCTTCATGACCATAGGTGAGGGTAGGAACAAAAATTGCCCGGTAGATCGAGAGCTTTGCCTTCTGCCTCAGCAAGACCCCGAGGTACTTAAACACCTTCACTTGGGGTAAAGTAATTAACGTAACACTACGATATTACTGAAAGTCAAACATGCATGTTATATGTACAAACTTTTGTTGGTTTGTGGTTACCTGTGTACATTTTTGCTTTATGTATTCAATTGGACTTGTTGTCTTATTCAATATATTATTTCATTGGCTATAGCTATTGGCTATCACTTGAATAGCACCCCGATTGCAGATTATGTAGCTGTTCTTATATACAATTTAATTTGCTTTGTAAATGTGTGCCCCCTTGTGAAACTCAGTTTAGCTCATAATTTTTAACTACATTTAAATATATACAATTTAAAAAATAAGTGAAGGCCATGGACTTTTATGAGGGCCCCTGTAGGAGGGACTAGATGGGGCAGCTAGCCCAAGCAGTTTCTCCAGAAACTGCCAAAAATGTCTTGTTTATACTGTAAGTGATGTTAGCTTTTTCACTGATGCTATAAGATAAAGTACAGTATGATAAATTGTTCCCCAACAGAAAATAAAGCACATGAAAAGCAGACGTGAATGATATTTAGGGAAAGAGGAAAATATAATGAAAACAGTATTTAGTGTGATTGGGTGTTGCCTCTGAGGAACTAATATTTAGTTGGAAATATAGTTAATATTCAACTAAATATTACACTGGTTAGGGTTAGTAAATTTAAGAGAAATCCATCCAGTATTATCCATATGCAGTATATTTATATTAATAAAATAAAATAAAAATCAGCAAGGCAATATTGTTGTTTTTTTATCAGAAAAAACAATAGTTAACAAGCTAACCGAGTGTAAAAAACAATAGTTCTGGGGTTAACAAGCTAGCCGGGTGTAAAAAACCATAGTTCTGGGGTTAACAAGCTAGCCGGGTGTAAAAAACAATAGTTCTGGGGTTAACAAGCTAGCTGGGTGCCATCTTCTCTTCTGTGCCAGTCTACGTGTCACTCTGCACCACACCCCTTCCTTGACCATTCTTCCCCTGCGGAGGAGGACAGAAACATCTTTGTGCCCCAGCTCTTAAATTGGCCATTCATTGACTGAAGCGACTGACTGCTGGCCACCATATTGTGCTGCATTACATGGATGACAAAGATGTTATCTGGTCATCAAGGGTGGTTTGTTCCACAAGATGAGACCCATGGGAGGGCTCTCTCTCTCTCTCTCTCTCTCTCTCTCTCTCTTCTCTCTCTCTCTCTCCTCTCTCTCTCTCTCACACACACATACACACGCTGACAGGCAGGAAGCGTGAACATATTGGGAAGCTGAACTATTTGGTGGTGTGTGTGTGTGTGTGTGCGTGTGTGTGTGCGTGTGTGTGTGTGTGTGTGTGCGTGCGTGCGCAGGGACCACAATAGTTTAGGAATCATTAGCTGCTATTAAAAGCAGAGAGCAATAATGTCGTCTTCAACGCAGCAGGAACACTGGATGTGTCAAACGCACAATTCAACAACACCGCACCGCTCTCTCACACACTTACTTACACTTCTCTCTCGCTCTCTCTCTATCTCTCTCACACAAACACACACACACACACACGCGCGCACCCCTTAATGCCCTTTCACATGACACTACCAGAGCCTAATGAAGGGTGACTTGACATTGCTTGAAGTGTGTGTGTGTGTGTGTGTGCGTGTGATTGAGATTTTTAAGTGAAAGCATTATGCAACAAGATTAAAAAAATGGGCCAAGAAGAGATAAAGGAGGGATATCAGAAGCAACGAAAGCAGAGTCACAGTGGAGACAGAAGAGAATATGGAGAGGGAGGGAGATAAATAGAGAGAGAGAGAGAGAGAGAGAGAGAGAGAGAGAGAGAGAGAGAGAGAAATAGTAAGAGAGAGATGCAAATCGAGAGAGAGAGAGAGAGAGAGAGAGAGAGAGAGAGAGAGAGAGAGAGCGGCAAATACAAATCAGCGCTGACCCGGGGCTACTTTGAGAGACAAATTACATTGGCCAGGCCATTTTCGCCACTCCAGTGCTCGTTCATTACAGCTCGCCACAGGACAACAGTGAACGAATGGCTCCAATAGGACATCTATGTCTTGGGAACTGTGTCAACATGGCTCCCACCATTCAAAGGTCGCTGTCCCTGCGGTCATACGGTGAACCCCGGCACCTTGCTCGTCACTGCATGCACTGCATCCGTCATGTAATGTAGTGGGCTGTCAGGGGCTAGGTTTGATTCAAGCATGACTGTGGTGGAAAGCAGCTACAACCACCTTGTTTTGATGGGAATCTGAGAGAACATGCTCTCTACCCTGTCTTGCATAGCTGCTTAACACTCCTATTTGCAACATAAGCTGAGCTCTGGAGGGAATCAGGGCTACTGGGGTCATGTGACATACATGTTTATGGTAACATTTCTGTTTAAATCTGTGTCAGGTTGAAAATGGGTGGCGCTATGCTGGGAATCTGCTGAGGGCAGCAAAACTGCATCCATAGGTCAAATGCACACATGGTATAGCCATGACACTGTACTCAAGCATTAATGTGTGGTAAATATGTAAAAACAAAATAACAACTGTCAATATGTGATCAGACTGTCGGGTGAGAACAGTCCATTGAGATATACAATGTTTATAGAGAGGGATATGGCCTACAATGAGGGTCATGGCATGGCTTGGGTTTACAGTCGTATCTATTCCAAGACACATTGAAGCTGTTCCCGTATATTTCAGTTTGCTCTGTTTCATACTTTGCTTGTTGTTGCTGAGCAGTACAGACTTATTTATTTAGTATTTACTAATTGCCAATTCTCCCCCAAACCAAAAAGACAACAGGGAGTGGTGACACCTGGGTTGCTTTAGGTTGAGAAGATTGTTTTAGCAGGTAAGACGACATGTTTACTCAATAAACTCTTGTTTTGGGTGACTAAAAAGCTGTGTCTTTTACGGAGAATGGATGTTCTGTATCTCTCAGCACGAACAAAGGCTTTAGGAAAGTTTAGTTTAAAACCCCTTCAGGCATATCCTGAGGTATCTCAAGCACTGCCATGTGTAAGCATGCATGTTTACTTTGCATATGCAAATACATATGTGTGCTTATTATATATTTACTAGATCCATGATTTATGTGTGTATGCCAGGTAAGGTTTGTTCTGTTGTTGTCTAAGTGTTTGTGGCTGGTGAGAGATGGCACATCACATAAAGCCATGCATGCACACACACACATACGCATGCACATAAGACAAAACAACCCCTTCTATTTTACCCTGGATACATGTAGATAAGCATGGAAATTCAGACAATGAGAAACAGACAATATAGATTAGAGGAGGGTGCACACACACACACACACACACAGAGAGGAAAGGTCACCATCGTCCTTTTAAATGACACTTGCCTGCTGGCTGGTGTTTCGTCCATATGACCGCAGAGTTCAGTAGAGTAGGCCGAGTTCACATTCCGGAGGAAAAATAGTCAATCTCTCTCGCTCTCTCTTTCTCTCTCTCTCTGCCTGCCTCGCCCTTTATCTTTCACAGCGATGTATTTGCACTCATAGGACGTTAGTCTTAGAGAAGTAATGCAATTATGAAGCCTTAGAGCCCTGGCCCAATATCGCTTCATCATTTTATTCCTCTCACACACACACACACGGTCAATGTTAAGCCGCTCCACGGCCGGTTGAAGGATGGCTGCTTCATTTTAGCCTTTTAATGATTCTCATTGAGTTCCCACAGGGATAGTCTCTGCCTTGTTTAGCGCTGGCAGGGACGTATTCCACCTGTCTGGCATGTTGATGGATGCATCCTCATCTCCAATCTAATGCAGGAACACTGGGATAAATTAGCAAAGGGTCCCTGACTGTGCCAGCTGGCTACTGACTTGGACTGTACTTGCTGTAACTTTATCAACTACCCCCAGCCCCCCTCTTTGTTGAACTCAACTCAACAATTTTTCTAATACTCTTGAGTAGCAGCATTGCTAGCAAATAAGTAGACCACCGTGTTTTATTTGTAACTAAATTTACAGTAAGTGATTGTAAGATAATACACTTTTTGTCAAATTCACCAAATATTTTGTTTCAGCCCGCTAGTTTACTGTTCTCTGTGCATTTTGAAAAAGGAATCCGGTACTTCAACACAGCACTGGCTGTGTGAATAAGAACATAAATTGACCACATTTATATAGAGCTTTTTTAACCTTTCAGCCACTCAAAGCACTTTACAGTATAGCCTCACATTCACAGAGGCCAATGGTGACAGCTGACATGCAGGGTGCCATCTAATCGCTGCGAGCAGTTAGGGATAGGTGTCTTGCTTAGGAAGACCTTGACACTTGGTGAGGAAATAGCAGGGTTTGAACTAGCAACTTCTGGATCACCTGTCGCCCCGCTCTACCCACTGTGCCGCTGCCATTCTTAAGTAATAAAGTGACAAACACTGCTCGCAAAAATGCCATAACCTTCATCTATCCATTTGGGCAGCAGCTCCAACAGGGTCCGCAAACTTCTCTTTCCTGAGCTACATTAACCAGCTCTTCTGTGATTTCCCAATGTATTTCCAGGCCAATGTGGAGATATAATCCCTCCACCTCGTCCTGGGTCTTCCCCGAGGCCTCCTCCCAGCTGGATGTGCCTGGAACAATTTCCTAGGGAGGCGCCCAGGGGGCATTTTTACCAGATGCCTGTATGACCTCTACTGGCTCCTTTCGACGCAAAGGAGCAGCGGCTCTACTCCGAGTTCCTCACAGATGGCCGAGCTTCTCATCCGATCTCTAAGGGAGACGCTAGCCACCCTTCTGAGAAAACCCACTTTGCTTTCTGGCTCAGCTCTCTTTTAGCCACAACGGTGCGTTAAAGTGATTGCAATACCCTCCTTGCTCCGATTCTCTGGCCAATATCTTGCTCCAATGTCCCCTCACTCACGAACAAGACCCTGAGGTACTTGAACTCCTTCACTTGGGTTAAGGACTCATTTCCTACCCGGAGAGGGCACTCCAACGTTTTTCTGCTGAGAACCATGGCCTCAGATTTAGCAATGCTAGAACCTTTGCAATGCATTTCAAAGAGTGGGGCAGAACTTCTGAGGGAGCACCCTATGGCATTGAAAGGAGATATGTTTTTGATTTGAGTTCAAAGCTAGCAAGTGTTTCAACCATGAGCCTTTGTTCAGTATGTTTTTTCAGTAGGTTCAGAACGTTTACGATGAGGAAATGTTTCCAACTGAATGACACAATCAGTATGTTGTAGATCTCTTGGTTTCAATTTCCGTATGTGGGCGTTAAACCATAAACAGCCATGCTGACAGATTTATCCACTCCAAAGTCCAACTCCTCCTCCCTAAACAAATCATTCAGTTCAGCACCATTTCATTGAACATAACACAACAAAACATTACGTCTGTAGTGCATTTGTATCAACAAGGTAATGGTGTTAAAATGCAATCTAAAGCCACATGCAAGTAACCATTCAGAAACCACACAGAATATGAATATGCAAATTCTAAGCTTTTGAAGCTCTTAGTGTTAGAGTCTGTCTTATTCCATTCCTTTACCATTTTCCCTCAAGTATCCTGAATATTATCTCTTTATTGTAGTCTTTGTATGACTCTCTCTCTCTCTCTCTCTCCTTTGCTGTGTAGTGGAGTGTGGTTGACACCGGCCCCTGGAAGACTCTGGAACATGGACCGCTTGAATCTACTCGTGACCCCTCTCAACACCCCACCATGTTGGCCAACTTGTCTGTGACACTGCCCCCCTAACCTCAGCCCTTTGTTACATGCTCGCATTCATGGACACACACACACACATGCATGCATAGCTCTTGTACCTGCTGTTCACTTAATTCCTTTCATTATCTGCATATATGCCTTATGAGTATAAGGGTGTTATGTATTACACCAATTGCTTTATAAAACCAGTTATGTGTTTATAAATGAATGTATTCATACTGTAGGTTGTTGTTTTACAAATAATAGGGTCACTTGTTGCAATATAGTGACTGGCAGTTTAGATCTGTGGTTGTCAAACATCTTGACCATGGCCTTGAAAAACTCTTCCTGTTAGAGCACACACTGTAGAGCACAATATCATAACATGTACAGTATTAACAGTGTGCATACGAATGTATGCATATTTTATTAATGAATGATCTTATTCTTCCCCCCACCTCCCTACACCTCAGATTCCTGGGCACCTTTGTTGAGAACCACTTGTTTAGAGTCCAGATAGGTTACACACATTTGAAAACATATTGTGCTAATAACTCCATTTAAATGCAGTTTGCAGATTGCAATATTTGTTAATTTAACTGCATATTTATTGATTTTGGAGGAACATGGCCCTGGTGGATTCTGTCTCTTATTACAATTTAGGAAGTAATCAGTAGGTTGGGGTGGATTAACTGCCCAAACCCTGTGTTATCTAGCTCTGCTGGGTAGGCAATAGATAGATCAGAGAGCAGCGACAGACAAAGAGGTATAGAGAAATGTGTGCTTGTTGAGAAGGTTTGCTTCTCCTTATTTCATGTAGCATTATTTATACATATGCAAATATGTCTTACGGTAACTTCTCTAAACAAAATTATGATCATGAACTGAAGCATTAAATGTCATGAAAAGGCCAATAGATAAAATATTTCTCTATGCAATATTGGATCTAAAGGGCAATTAATATATCCCAAATTGATATAGGATTTGACATGTGTGTTGTCGGCAAACAAAGTGACCATTCAGGCTGTGCATGCAAGACCCATCTGTATCTCATATAAGGCCTGCAGCCTGCACTAAATTACTTACAATTTAGTCTTAATGTGTGTGTGTGTGTGTGTGTGTGTGTGTGTGTGTGTGTGCACAATAAATTGTTAGCTTGTAGACTATTTCTAAGAGTATTCATTCCTGGTAGTCTACTATAATAGAACATGCAATAATGTAGTGTATCTGCCAATTATTAGATTAGAAAGCAAACTCACGACTGCCTGTCTGTGGAATGGAAAGCAAGACGCAATGCAATTGCTGTAGTACAAGATGCTGGCATACGTTTTATAATATTGTACAGGCTCTAAAAATATGACTGAATGATGTACCATTGCATTTCCAGAAAATATTAAAATAATAAAGATTCTCAATTAAATATGTGCAGTATCACATTTAGTTACACATGACCACATGACCAGAGTTGTTTACTTCCTGGTTGCACCAGGGAGGCTGCATCAAATCTCCCAAACAAAAGGAAAAATATGTTAACATAATCTTAACACAAGGATTTTTTTGTAGTTTTTGTAACTTAAGCTCTGTTCTTTTAGAGTAGTTTCGTTTTGATTCAAGTTCTGGATATGTTTTATGAGTAATCCAGGAAAGCTAGGCAACTATGCAGTTATCCATCAAAATGAAAACGAGTGAAATCCTAATCACCCCATGAAAATATATCATGACAGTAATATTTTCAGGGTTGTTCCATGGGTGCTATGTCCCCATTGCCCTATGTTCCTAATGTCCCATGTTCTAGGTCCTAGGTTCACATGGTCCTCTGTTACCAAGGTCTTATGTTCCCCAGGTCCCATGTTTCGCCAGTTCCATGTTCCCCGGGTTCCATGTTCCCAGGGTACTATGTTCCCATGGCCCTATGTTACCAAGGTTCTGTGTTCCCAGGGTCCTTCTTTCCAGGGTTGTTATTCCCAGAGCCTAATGGTCCTATGTTACCAAGGTTCAATGTTCCCAGGGTCCTTTTTCCCAGGCCCCTATGTTCCCAGGGTTCTATGTTGCCAAGGTTATATGTTCCCAGGGTCCTTCGCATGGTTCTTTTTCCCAGGGCCCTATGTTACCAAGGTCCAATGTTCCCAGGGTACTATGTTCCCAGTGTACTTCTTCCCAGGGCACTATGTTCCCATGGTCCTATGTTCTCAGCATTCTACTTCCCATTATTCTATGTTCCCAGAGCCCTATATTCCCACAGTCCCATGTTATATGGGTCCCATGTTGGCCATGTTCCCCGGGTCCCAGGTTCAGTCATGTTATTCCTCGATAGCATGGACCCTGGAAAAGAAATTAAATTATGACTATGTTTTCTACCAGTTATGACATGCCCAGGGAGACAGAACGTCCAAGGCCGGCACTGGCTAGACCACAGTTTATGTTTAGACCAAGGGCTTCCAAATGGCCGCAAGTACATTTGCTATTTATTAATCAACATGGGAAAATGCAACTGCGTCAGTCTGAATAAAAGACACATTTGCGCTGTTTCTTTGTGCCGCTAATTTGAATAGAATACAACTTTATTAATCCCCCTTAGGAGCAATTCATCCTCTGCATTTAACCCATCCCCGAAGGGAGCAGT
>JAODLL010003824.1:0-11503 GCA_026546735.1 Forbesichthys agassizii
TATATATACACACACACACACACACACTCAATTGTACAACCAAAATGGAATGTTTCCCAGAAAAAAGAAAAAAAAACACCTAGTACTCCTTCCTCATCACCGACACTGTCGGTTCCCACCTCTTCATAATCCTAATCCTATATATAATCATTATATATATATTTCAAGTGAAATAAGAACGATCATTAACGCGACATTTGCAAAAGGTAAATACGATGATGTATAAATATAAATAAGCGACTTACTGTAACTTTAAATACGCGTTATTGTGTAATGTTTGACAATGCCACACCTATGTAACGGAGGCAATGGGTGCGTTCAGTGGACTAAACGGTCAGGACGTTCGCCTTTTTATCGACACCATAGACTAGACATGTTTCCTCAAAAACGCTTGCGTTCATGAACTAGACAATAAACATATACTCTATATATATATCACTAGATAGGTATTGGAAATTTAAAAAAATATTTAATTTGCCATATGATCAAGAATGTTTTTACACCCACTTTCCAACTCCTCCCTGGTTTGTAACCTGGCATTCAGTCCACTGCTGTAGGCTATATCGCTTTCAATGAACGTAAAGTAAACGTCCCACCATCTTGAACACAGCTAGGGAACGTCTGAAAATGTTTAATTCGTCGAAGCTGTTCAGTCAAATGTATATATAAATGTTCACTGGACACACCCGTTGTTTATCTCAATGTGGTATGGGTAGGTTGTTTGAGAAAACGTCACATATTTGTTTTCAGATGTCACGTGTGGTATAGGGTCCTTAAAAGATTTATAGTCCGTTTTTTTGCTTCTTTCCATTGGCTGAAAAAGTTTCAAGTTTTGTGATTCTCGACTGTTGTTTGGCCGCTGGAGACGTCAATCAGTGACGTACGACTGTCACACTGCAGTCCACCAGACTGTGAAGACAACCATGGATCAGGCAGGGTTGATTGTGTTTTACGAGTAAGCTAGTCTATTTTAAAAAATATTCGGCCGACGGTGCGTTAGCTGAGAAACACAAGTACGTTATAACTCGTTTACGGTTAACAATAAAAGCTGAATGAGATTTCAACTCCGTCTGTACGGAATTGAATTGTAACACTCGAGTCGAGGGCAATTAGGCTACCACGTCTGACGTCGCTACCATACCGTACGTAGTTGGATCTCGCCAAAGAACTGTGGAATTCGTAGAAACAACTTCCTTCTTAACTTCTCATCATTGGGCACCAGGCAAGTTAAGTTGAGGTCACGAAACTTGCCTGGACATGCATTTAATACGTCTTGCAACAGGTAGACGTCTTGTATTCACGATAATTCAAAATATTAAATCGGGGCAAGTTGTTTTTTCCATTTGATGTCATGAGTTGGTCTGTTTTTTTATGCGCGATTTGTAATTACTAACGGAACTGTCCGCCATCGAACAAACCGAAGGATGCAGGTTTTGGAAACTGTCTAAATCCTAGCCGACCATGTTGGATCACAAAGAGTAGCATACGCGTTATCTGGAGATAGCCTTCCGTTGTACATTTTGCTTGTGTTTTATACCGATGCGCACGGAATAATACGCGAAGGAAGGATCATTTAATTTCATTCAGGGATATTCTAGCTTGTCTAGCGAGTTTGCAGTTCATGCATCAAAATGTCGGCTATCTCTGCAACCGAGAAAGTGGACGGGTTCACGAGGAAATCCGTGAGGAAGGCTCAGAAACAGAAAAAATCTCAGGGGTCTTCCCAATTCCGAAATCAGAGTTTTCAGGTTGAGCTCTCACCACTGCCCCAACTCAAAGGTAAGCGGACAAATCGATATTCCGTATAAAATGATAGCAGTGTTTTGTTTGAATAAACTCACCGATTGGCCTATTTACTAGGATGAAAGCAGATTTAGGAATTATTCCGTTTGTCAGTAAATTACGTACCGGTGCCTTGCTCATAGCTCTCGCCATTTTATCCCCATTGTATTTGAAACGTTCATGATTGTTTATGCATTTCTCAAACACTCAACGGTAGGCCCAACAAAAATACAATCTCAACTCGTACATTAATAGCCTAGCACGAGTTATACACGCAGTCTGACATACATTGTTTTTTCAAGGGAGTGGCACACTACAAATATACGTTTGTCTTCATTTTCCAAATTAAAAACACTACTATCAAATTATTTGAGATTGTGTGCGCGGGTGAGTATACATCCATACCTTCCAGACTGACCAGTCTGAGAATTTGAACTGATGACCCTATTGCTGACCTGTTTCATTGAGGCTTAAGCGCTTGTGGGCTGTTCTAGTGTTGTACGGTATATACTTGCATTTTCGTCTATTATTAAAGAGTCTACTCTAGTGTAAGAGGAGTGGCTATCTGTCCAGAGCTTTTGCTCATATACGGCATGTGTCATGAAGCAGATAGCCTAGCTGTGGTTGAGGCACATCCATGTATTTTGAGCAGGATGATGTGTTTTGGATCAATATGCTACTACAGCAGCATACACTATTGACAAACATTATGGCAGTGCCAGCCTTGTTGGCAAATTTGCTGAGAGGGATATTATCAATTTTAACAACCTTGAGGGTAGTAGGCTATTAGTTAGGTCTGAAACTGCAGCGCTCACAGCAATTTGTGCCTTGTCATTGTCAATTGAATTGGATAATAGCTTTAAATATGTAATCTTTTTTTATTATGTAATAAAACTGCAATGAAGGAAGGACTCATCATATTATTGGAAACTAGCTTTAGGCTAGTTTGTTTTGCATTTAATAAATAGTTATAGTGCCATAAGAATAGGCTTTATTTTGCCCTCATGGATGTATTTTAATCAGAGCATATTTATAGTCTGCCTACAAATAGGGGCAGAGAAGTCATATAACAAAGTGTGTATATATGTGCAGCCATTATTGCTAGGGGGTTATCAAATTAACTAAACTCCTTTTTATCTCCTATTAAGTCTGTTAGACATGGCTCTTGTATTAAGGTACAAACTCTTGTGTTTCCTTTAATAAAAATCTAATTTATATAGGTTTCTACCCAGTATGGAATGTTTTTCCAGGTCCTGCTCAAGTATGGCAAATAGACAAGAGTATGGAATCATTTGGTTTCCATACCTATGCCCCTATTCTATATTATAACATCTAAAATTCAAACAGTTACCATACAAGCAGTATTTTTCATGTTTCTTTTAATAAGGCAGCCTGAACAACCAAAATGTGTATCACTGATAGCATATGAGTTAATAAAATCCAGGGATTAATACATTAATTACAATTATTAAATGTATCATTCACATGAATTAGGTGCCACATGCACATTTAAAAAGGTTACTTCACAAACATTTTGTGATGACTACTAAGCAGGAAATGTAATGTATTGATTCTATAATGCTATACTGTAGCTATACAAAAAGGCATACATTCTAGCATTTAAATTGACCAGAATGTGGGAAATGACGTGTTTGATGCTCAACATTTTCTGTAGGAGGACCCTCAGACCTCCCACTTAAGTATTGTCAATTTAATAATCAAACACAACCTGTGTGTGTGTGTGTGTGTGTGTAATCTGAGCTCTTCTGCTTTACTTAGTTTGACTTGACATCTATTATCAGAAGTCATATAAACCCACTATAATAAAGGCCATTGTAAAAATGGCCCAAGATACCGAGGTATGAATCAGGGATAAAAAAAAAACAGTTGGTGCCTTGACAAGACTGAACAGTGGATTTGGGAAACTATTATTACATCCATACTTTACAAAATCTGGACATCTGCGACCAAATATTTTACAGGACATATTTTCATTTGTACATCATTTGGTGTGAATTGATTTGTAAAATATACCGCAAAGTCTGGAATTTTTAAATATGGGGGTGGGGTGGGGGGGTGGGGGTGGGGTAGGAACCCTGTATAGTAATAATATAGTAGATATCACATTATTATTGACTTACTTAGTGTTTCAGGGGAAGAGCATGTGCTAGTGAAAATCATGAGTAGTTAGCTCAACAGCTCTGTTTTTTTTTCTGTCAGTTAGGTCTCTTATTCTTCCAGACATCTAATACCTATTCTCTCTCTATGAAATAACTGCCTGCCTGATACAGACTGGGCGGGACATGTCTGTCAAATTCATATTTGCAGCTTTAGGCTTTGTACCCAATAAATTGTACACTCTTTAATTTGCTATTACTATGTTTTTCTTGTGATCTTAGATCATTTGTACATGAAGGGTGACTTGTTTGATGTCTCATCCCGTTCTTTGATCCTATGTGTGTATCAGATATTCATTATCCTTATGATTTATCTTTTGACTAAATTATTTTGTGTTCTTTGTTCCCTTGCTCAATGTCTCAATGAATTTCAAAACACCAGTTTGTGCCTTTTCTGCTTCAATATATGGTGGAGGAATATTTATGGCTAAAGGAAAGTGACATGTAATATAGGCCTAGGCTCTCGGGCATTCTGTATTGGCTGAGTCAAAAACACATGCATCATATTCTACCCTTCTGTCTTCCTCGCATGTCTTTTTTTTGGCGGGGGGGCCGTAACCTGCAGGCACCTATTCTTGTTAATGATAAATTAATACATGTTATTTCATGTATAACCCCTGCACTCTGAATAGTAAATACCCTGTGTTTCAGTATGATTTCTATTCACATTAAAAACATAATGCATATTCAAAACATTGAGCATTGAGACCTATCAATCATGTCTTACATAGGATATTTTACTGAAGTTTATTGAAGAAAGGTAACTAGAGTATTGTGATTTGCCAAGCTAACGTTGGGTTTCCTATAGCAAGCATCAAACTATAACATTAGCTGGAACAAATATGTGCAAATAGAGTAGGCTAATACTAGTTTACAAGAGCAGACCAACATGAATGAATGTAAACGTCAACCCACAAGCAGAACAATAAACGTGCACAGAGAAGAGATTGGTGTTTAATAATAATCATACATTTAATTTCAGCACGCCTTTCAAAACACTCAAGGACATTTTACATTGTTCAATGTAAAAGACTCATTTAGTGGTATTCACACTACCGGCGGCAAGCAGTAGATTGAACCCACCCGCTTTTGCGCGTACCTCTGTGGCACAAAATTCCGCGGTACACACAAAAGTGGGTGGGAGTCGATAAACATTGCTATGGGCGATATGCAATCAGCACTATGTTTAAGCTTTGTTTTATGAAGATTAGCAGCGAGGAAAAGGAGGACATGAGGATATGGGTGCATGCTCTCATCAGAACTCGGGAGCAGACTGCTTCTATTTTCTTCCCGATCAACTTTCTAGCTCTGAATGCACTGTCCACCGACGCAGCCAGCTAGGCTACATGAAGCTCAGCTAACACAATGCATTTTGCCTTCTAGCGTTAGAAGCATACAAAAATATTATTTTCAGCAAATCTTAGTTTCACCAATTTTATTCTTGACTACACATTTTTTTCTGATTTCAAAAGTATTTATAAAATATCAAATTTTGTATTTTCTCTATTGCCAAGCAAACTCCTTCCTCCTAGCATATTTCTAAATGGGAACATGCTTTGTGTTGTTTCTGGTACTTTATATTCTTGTTATGGGATAAAAAAAATTAAAAAAAAGATGGATGTTAGAAGCTGGCCAGATTGTTAGCAAGATGCTGGCGACAAGTGGCAAAATTTAGGGACTTGACCAGCTTGATTCTGCTGCCCTTTTTGCGCCTGCCATCGCACCAAGGGTTTTTTGGTTTAACCAACACACCAACACACATGAATAGGATAGAGAGGAAGAACAGGTTTTAGAGGCGCCTTAATTAAGTATAACCTTTTTTTTTTCTCTAGTTCTCCGGTAATGTTGCGATCTGCTCGGTTTGTTGCTGTCTCAGAAAATGCTGTTGGCTACTCGCTCTGTGTTTGTTCTTACTGGGCTGTGCAACGCATTATTGCGACTTAATACATTTCAGAAAAGTTTGATGGTCTGCCACCTCAATGTATGCGGAATCACTGACAGTTTTTTTTTCTTTCAAACTCTTCCTTGCTTTCAGTTATATTTGACAGTTGTCCAGGATTAAGCAGACTATAATGTGAGATTAAGGAATGCAGGAACGCAGGACGCCAACTAGTGCTGGGATGATTAGTCGACGTAACCGACGTCACCGGTTACTAAATACGTCGATTTGCTAAATATACTGTCGACTCGGAAAAATATACCTATAACTATGCTCCGATCTGAAAAAATTGTGCCGTCAATGGACTATGACAGGTAGCAATGAGCTGCGAACGCGCTTAGTAATCCCCAAACCAAAAGAAGACAAATGTGTGGCATGGTGTGTGTTTATGTGTACCTACCCTAATACATCCACTGATGTCTAGCAGATTCATTTGGCCGTGACGCAGTAAATACCAGACGAGCAGCAGCTAACAATGTTAGCGTTAGCACTCAAAAAACAAAATACTAAAGGTGAATAATTGCCATACGGTTTTACTTGGTTTGAATTTTGACTTTGCTCCCATATTTTTGGCTGTACTCTTAATTTTTTTTGTAAATGTTTTAACTTGGGGAATAAAATCAGTGTAGCCCTGCCAGCTGTATTCAAGGTGAACAGAATAGAAACTACGACTCGCACTACAGCCAGTGCAAAGCAGTATGGGCTGTTTTTAGGTGCCAAATCATTTTACACAGTCTGTAAGTAATGTCTTCTGTGGAACGTCTAATTCATGGGACCACAGTGCTAGTCACACGCACACCAGAATGTTACTTGCTAAAAGGTGAACATTCATTTGTATGTTTTACATTTCTAAAATATTATAGTTTCATAGGAGGTTTCACAGACTTGGCAAACTCTTTTTCAGAAGTACTCCATTGTGGGTACAAATATTCTGAGGCTTTTATTGTTCATATCGATATCAGAATTATACCGTATCGACCAAAATTAAGTATATCGTGATATAAGTTATGGCAATATCATCCAGCACTAGCTTGCAATTAAAACAATTGATAGCAGGTTGAAATAAGAGGTTTTGATATGTCAAATGTTATGCATAGTAAATCTTTAAAACTGAATATGGATATCATCCACTTATCACATAACAGTACTAAGCTATTCTGTATTGGAAAAATATCCCATTCTAAATAGCTTTCAGTGCATAGTTTTTCTCACTGTTGGGGAAAATAAGTTTTAGGTAACCTATATCTTTGTTAATGACTAAGAGATAGGAACGCATCACGTGTGTTGCACTTGTGTACAAATTCATTGCAGGGACACATTTGTGGTTTGAATACAGTGGTTACCATTATACATTTTTCAATTGTTCATAGATGTTAGGAAGAAGCCTGCTGCCTCTTATTATTTGACGGTTATTCTTGCAGTTTGTATTCTTACAAACTGCAATTCTTAACCCCTTTGCACACTGCATGCAGAGCTGACTGTCTCTACTTTGGATCTGCTCCCTTGTTAATCAGTGAGTGTTTGCTACAATGTTGCTGATGTTTCTTCAACCTTTTTGATGAACATTAAGATTAATTACTTTATTTCAGCAGTACTATGTAACTACTGTATTTACCTTTTTAAAATAACTGCTTCAAAATCATGGAACAGTATAGGTTGGATGTGTTGCTGCGTTGCCAATTGGGCTTTCCCTTTTGTTATGTATGCTCTGAGTTGCAATAAGATTTCCTAGAGAGCTCTCCTTTGTAGAGTATAGGTTGTGAATCTGTGTTCTGCTGTACAGGTCAATATGCCTATTATATTGACATTGAATGCACGTCACCGAATAAAGTGCCAACTTGAAAATCCCCGTCATATGTCTAATTGATTGGGGAGTAACTGAAAAGGTATTTTTGTAAAGTTTGATTACTTCTAGGTAGGGCTGCACGATTATGGCCAAAATGCTAATCCCGATTATTTATCACAATTATTCATTGATTTTATGAACAATGTATTTTTATTGCACTCACATTATAAACAGACCACGGAAATCACTTATATCTTGTGCTACATTTATTGACGTTAGCGGTGTTTTGAACAGGCAACGGCCATAGATCCACATGCCATGTCTACGCCTCATCTGGAAATATCACCAGTTAACATGGTCACCACTTAAACCGGAACAACGGCGCAGACAATTCAAAAGCACACGTTGCATAGGACTTGCTTAACATCACTTGCCCTAAAGCCGCTTTCGCCAGGCGATGACAATTGCGGAACTGTTAACTTTTTACTCAACCAGTAAAATGGAAACAATGGCTGTAAAGTTCGAAGGCACCGTTGGCATAGTTTACCGTACTGTTTTTGTGAATGTAGTAGTCTCTGATAATCCGCCTGGAACCCAAAAGTGCCTTGCTGTTTTTCTTTTAGACGAGTGGAGGCAGAGCTGCAACTACACTTCTATGGTACCGTACGCATTCAGGTTGGATATCCGGTACAAAAACGAGTACCGTCATGTTTTCCGAATGTTTGCGTCGTTGAAGTGTCGGTTCTTGTGACAGCTATACTTTCTATTACGTTTCTACTCGGACTCCTGCCTCGCAACATCCAGGAAAGTTTTGTACATCCACATGCTAGTTGGAGGGTGCGCACGCAGCCACATCAGCTGCTGTTGGCGGGTGACTAGGGAGCGCTTGATTTGATACATAGTTTTCTATGAGCAGAGCACGTATTTTAAACATAAATATCGCAGTCGATCAAATTCATTTAATCGTTGAAGCCGAAATCGGAATCGCGATCGATATTCGTTTAATTGTGCAGCCCTACTTCTAGGACTGATTTCAAATGTATAAAGGTTATTTGCCTAAGAAATTTGCATAGAACAATTTGTTGTTCTGTGACCTTTTATTAATGTCAGTCTAACTGAAAAAAGTTCTACTCTTATTTACCTTGAGCAACATACACTAATAAACTAATCTCACACAGAAATGTTGTGATTAATTTCACACCAAACAGGCCAATTGTCGATTTGGTATAACAGCTTGGTGTCTTTGCAAAAATACAAATAAATAATTATAATATTAAATTCTGAGGCCAAGGTTTTATGTTTTGTGGTATATTGGGCTGGGCAATATGACTTAAAATGTATTTTCTTTTCTTTTGGTAAACAAAATAAATGTTAGTTAATGCCATGTGGAAGAAAGATAAACTACTGATTAAAATCAATATAAGAGCTTGGACAGGGCAGCTCCAATGGATCAGCAGGCTGCGTATGTGCTCATAATGTGTGGATCTGACTCATGTTGCTTGTGATCTTGTTCTAGTACTAGATGTGAAGGAATTATTGTCTGCCACTAGATGTTAGAATAATGCACACCAGCATCTCAGACAAATGCTCCGTGGATACCAGAAAGTAGTAGTTTATTGCAATACTAGTGAAATTCCACGATTATCGATATTCAATTTGACTACAGTAAAAAAAAAAACTTCCATGTACTTTAAGGTACATGGGACTGAAGACTAGGTGTAACTAGGCTGTAAGTGTTTATGTAGCCTATGTACTTTACCAGTTATTAAAAGCTAGGTTATCTCAAGGTCATAATGTTGTATGCAGACACATTGCGGGTATAAATAATAGCGTAAAAGTCAGCTCTTCTGAGGCTGGGGGTTTATTTATGGGGTATGATACTGTAATGTCTGTACATGGCAGCATTATGCAAGGGAGCAGCTTTCCAGCGCCATTCGTGGTCTAACGTCCAGTGCTCATGGAAATGAATGGCTTTTTGTGGCGTCACTCGTCAAGTAAATAACGTTTAATAACATGCACAAACCACACACAAACAAGGTTCGTGCACAAACTAATTTAAACACATTTATTCAAATTCTCAATTGGGGTTCCAACTTTACGGAGGGTGGCTTCACAGTGCATTTCAATGTGTGGGGCGGAGCTTCTGATGGAGTTTGATTGGAGTTAGAAAGCGTTCTCGAGAATAAATAACCCTGCCTATAAATGTGTGCAGCAAATATTCACAAACATGAGCAATATTAAGTCTGCAAGATGGTCTCAATGTCTGTTTCAATATACAATGCCTTGCTGAGACAATCTGTGATTCTGAGCTCCCTGTGTTTGCAGTGTCATGTTTGTAGTACCTGCCATAAATGTATAATGATTGGCCAGAGAGTTGACCTGAAACATGAGTCAGTACTGATCCCAATGGGCACATAGCAGTAAAGATAGTTAGTCCTTCTTTTTCTTTTTTTTTCGTCAGCAGAAACCAGGAGTGCTCATAACTCTCGTTGTGTGATAGACGCTGAAAGATGACTCACTGAGACATCAGCATAGTTGCCATAGCAGCCAGAAGCCTTGAGAACAAGCCAGGCACATTTTTGCTTTCCCAAGATGGACTGCTTTATTTAGCTTGATATTTCTGTCATACTGGTGAATATTTAAGTGGCAATTCCTAACCCTACCTTATAATTTGTATTTAAGATATTTATAAAAAAGTGTTTATTGCCGTCTAGGTTCAGTTATATAGCCAACCGTTTTAGTTGAAAACCAGTTGGTGGCATTTTCATTGTTAATGTATTTAGAAAGTTCAGTCGTCTTGATTCTTTGTAGCCTATCATGTCTGTTACAACAGACTAGATATGCACATTATCATTATGAGAATGTACTGCAGCATTCTCCATAGTAGTAAGGATAACCTCCATCATTGTACACATGAAAAACAGAGCTAGCTTGTTCCTGTTAATTATCATCCTATTGATTGTCAAGCTGCATCATGCCCATTTACCATTGTCTGCCAGATAGAAAATCATATATATTTTCTAAGACAGATTTAAGGTTTTATGAGAACCTCTTTTCCTTTCACTGAATTAAAATGTTGTATCATACTAAAGTTCATTGTGTTTGACTAAGAAATCTCCAGTGTGTGGAAATTAATCTGAAATGTATCAGCCTGGGCATACAATCACAAAATCCCTGCCACAGAGGCCACTGTACCGTTTGTTTAGTGTACAGTCCTGGGCTCTGATTGATCAATGTTGCGTACAAACAGATATTTGCGTAAACCATGCGTTCAAACTTTTCTACGCAAAGAGTGGGATTATGAATTTGTACTTACACTTGAGAACCTGCGTAAAGTTACGCATCCCTCCGACCATGCGTACGCACAGCACCTTGTGGTAGAAAAGTCGAACTGCTAATGAAATTCCATCTACCAAATGGAGACGAGATTGACAGTACTAGGCAAATGATTAACTGTGAAGAAAATGATTTGTTTATTCATGTAGGCCTATTTATTTTCTAGACACTTGGCTACTAATAATAATAATCTCAGGATACTACTGAATTCATAAACTTCAAACAATTGAGCTTTATTGAATATAATCCTTTATTAATACAGAACTTGTTATAAGGTTTCCTTTTCATCTTGCAGAATGTTACTGGGAAACTAATACATTTTAAATTTAAATTTCTCCTAAAGGGGATTAAAACCTCTTAACGACTGCCCGCGGGGGCGCACCCCTCACTACCGAACTCGAGAAAAATTTTTTTTTTAAATATAAATGTCTAACAGTATTATTATACACGTCTGGATAGCCAAGCCTCTCGCCTAGCAATGTA
>JAODLL010003825.1:0-11503 GCA_026546735.1 Forbesichthys agassizii
TCAATGTCTTGACTATATTTTCTATTCATTTTGCAACTCATTTGAGGAAAGTGTGTGAGTTTTCATAGAAAACATGATATTGTTTATATATATATATATGTGTGTGTGTGTGTATAAGCACGCATGTTGACTTACCACTGCAAAGTCCACTTTAACCCTTTTTCTGGGCACATTTTTTTGCAGGCTTGCAGCCGCCTTGACCGGCTTCTTAAGGCCCTCCGCCTTCACTTTGAGTGAAAGCTGCTCTATCTTCCCCTTCACCTTCAGCACTGAGTTGAAGGTCACAGACCCCTCGGAGGTGAGTGTCAGGCCAAAGGATAGAGAGAGCCTGCGACACCGGCATTACAATATCAGTGGAGGAGAACATTTGTGTCAATGGCTGGTTAATAGCATACAGAGAAAGTGAGGCATTGATGTACACTATAGCAGTTAACAGACCAACATTCCAACACTGCATTGAATGTCGGCCATGTACATTTTTCCAAAAGCTGAAACATTTTGTAAATATGCATATTTCTCATAAATAAACGTGTGTGTATATGTTATGAGGGAAGAAGCAACAAACATTAACTGATAAATGTTAGTGAAAAATAACTTTAATTATCAAGTGAGTTGATCATTTTATATCTACAATTTTTGTTACTTCCATTGGTAACACTTTACCAAACTTTATCAATGGTACATGAATTATTATTAATTAATTATGAATTAATGCATGATTTGTGGATTTCTTCATGTATTAATATCTCATGCATCATCAAGAACAAGCATGACTTTGTTATACAGACCTTTATTAAACATTAACTAATCATCATGATCATGCTTAATAAATCATAATTCATGATACAAACTTCAGAATTTGGCAGAGTTTAGCCCCATAAGTGGGTTCACTTCAAGACCTTTTGGTGCAGGGAAGGCTCAAACTGCTTCGCCCATGATGTGCGTGCTGTCCTGGACATGACACGGCAGCTTGTGCACTCTCTCCGTACAGTGCGTGGGTGTAAAAATGGAACTTGTGCAAGGGCCCTCAAACTCTCTGCGCTAATGTCCTGCCTTGCAAGCCTCCCATCTATAAGCAAATATCCTCACAGTGCCGTTGGGCTGTGTGAGGCAGGTGCACAAACCTTTTGGATACAACAAAAATCACACCACATACATATAAAACTTTATTGTATTTGTTTAATTATTTATTATTATTATAATGTATCATTGTATTGTGTAATGCCTACATTGAGCAATAATGCATTTCAAAAGTTTGTTTTACGATTTTATTTTCACACTGTTAGATTGTGGCTATGTTGTTTAGTTCCATTCTACACTAATAGAAGGTGGCGCATCGGCAAAAATTCTTAAAAGGATCACCTCGGCAGAAGAAGAAATGCCTAAAGTGAATGCCTAGTAAAGTGTGGTCTTGTAATTTATTTTATTTTCAGGTTGGTAATACACCTACATGTACAGTTGTCATGTCATCAATTACTAGTCGAATGTGTGACTGACATGTAATGTAAAATATGAATTTAGTCTACATCGGTTTGGTTTATATTGTAGAAAATCTGTCGGTGGCATAAATGCTATATGCTAGCGGGTCTGTAGTAAGTCTATGCCTGCTGCAGATTACTGCAGAAACACGTGTAGTGTAATTGACCTGTAGTAAGTCTATGCCTGCTGCAGATTTCTGCAGAAACACGTGTAGTGTAATTGACCTGTAGTAAGTCTATGCCTGCTGCAGATTTCTGCAGAAACACGTGTAATTGACCTGTAGTAAGTCTATGCCTGCTGCAGATTTCTGCAGAAACACGTGTAGTGTAATTGTGTGAATGCCAGACATAACGAGAAATATTCAATGTTTGAATTATTGAGTTTTATAATAGGACTGTTGAATAGTTAGTTAGTATCTTATAATACTTTGTATAGTGAATGTATTATAAAACATGTTTAATCTTTTGGTTAATTACTGGAACTTGTTTAGACTAATAAATGAATGGCTAATTCTTATATTCTGATTAAATTAAATAACACTTGATCGACAGCAGAAGAATACATGCCTGAAGTGAGAACAAGTTTAATATAACATGGTGTTCCTTTTATTTAGTGTTTAATATTTAACATGCAAGTTTGTACAGACACCCCACCCCGAAGCCATTGTCAATGTGGCAACAACAACAGTTCATCACTTGATGTAGTAATGAGAAGCTAATGTTTGGTTAATGAAGACCGCTGTGTTTGGATGTCAACAGAATGCATGTGCTGTCATTGTCAATGTTTTGGGTCTGTCCATTTACCTGCAAGATAGAAGCTTGCAGGTAAAATCCAAAAGTTTCCAAAAGCAGCCGTAATCGCCCAAGACAAGGTTAACATATGATTAACATTGTGAAGCTAATATGGCTACTGTATTTGGATGTCACCACAAATCATGTGCTGAGTAATGTACCTGCAGGCTGTATGAAAAAGACATGCAACAGATCATGATGATTGAAAAACATTTGTTCTCACATACAGCCTTGATATATTGTTCTAGCACGTATGCATGCACGATAATAGAGGGGTAATTATTCAATAGGTATTACATGCATTAATTCATTATTATTCATGATGGCCTACCACAGCTGTATATTTACCCACAATAGTAAAGACCAAATATTGTTTGAAGCCTGATATATTAAGCATATTCATGACGATCATGCTTAATACATTGTAATTCATGATGATGTGCTCACCTTAGTTAATGCTTTAATAAAGGTATGAGGTCATGCATGAAATACTTGAAAGTCAGACTAGTTCCTGATTAAGTAATGCACAGATCATGCATGAATTCATGATAATTCATGTACCATTATTTTAAACTTCCATTCATCGTTTGCAGCAAGCAATGTTTGTTACTTACGCCCAAAGCCACGCCCACTCACTAACCTGATCGAGGAATCATGAAGTTTAACGTTTTCTAAAGTTGATTTAATTTAATTTTAATGTCTTCTTTCTTTATGTGGGTGTTTATCTCCCAATAGTTGACATCGTTGTCATACACGTTCATACACTTTTTTCTTCAGATCTTAAGATGTTCATTCAAAACAAACTTAGATTTGGAGAGACTTGGTGAATTAATTAATTTATATCACATACAACATTTAATCAGTACATTTTGTTACTTTCACCCCTCATACAGTGTGTGTGTGCGTGCATACCTTTCTTTGGGGGCTATTATGCCTTTTGTCGGAACCACCTGCAAGCTGTTATGCTGGTCACCAGAGATTAGCACAACAAAGCTGTATGGCTGTTCTTCTGCATTCACCAGATGCACAGTTTCCTCTACTCTAGAGCCTAGTACACACACACACACATTAATACAATGGCACATTTTAATCAAATAACATGACACATCAAGAAACGGAACATTTACGAACCCAAAATATATATATTATATTATTATTATACATCGAATATACTTGATGTGTTGTGGAATGTTATACGCGCCATGTAGTAAATGACTATATCGGCAACATCGTGTATTTCAATTGTGACATATTCTTTTAAGACTCAGGCTTAGTTTCTCTCGCTATCTCACAAACATATTCATATATGTTGCACTAGACCAGTGGCTCTCAAACTGTTTACATAATGTTTGGCTCTTTAAGTACCACTATTATCACTGACGACACTAACACATTATTAGTAATAGTAGTAGACGAGTACTACTCAGTAACGGCACCTGCTCCAAAAATTTGAGTGGGCAATGGTTTTAGTGACCCATTCAATAGCCTAGGTAAATTAAAGGTATCTAAATAATTCTAGAGAAAGCTCGTCGATCAAAACAAAATATCCTCTTGCTTCCATCAGAAGCTCTGCCCACCACACACTGAAAACACACAGCAAAGGCTAGGATGTGTTGTGTGGTGCGGTCGGCACCACTTTGTTAGTGTTACTATTTACAGAGGCAGGGCTGTGTATAGGCTACAAACATCACATTGTATCCAGCACAAAGAACAGGCAACCAGCAGTCCAATGAGATATAGTCTATTGTGAATTGACAGTGAAATCGCTTACTGGAGCTTTAAGTCAACTAGCTATTGTCACATTGCAGCCTACAATGTTTTGTTAGAGTTTTTTAGTCACCTCACTAGTGCCATACCACTAGTCTACCCCTAATCAATTTCTTTCCAAAACCTAAACTTAACTCTTAAAGATTAAAAATTAATTGATTCATTCATCCATTTAAAATAATGAAAATAATTAATTCTATGTTCTATGTTGTGGTCAGGAAAGTAGTCTACCAATTAATAAATTAATGTCTTAAAAATGAGCGCTACAAAATACACTTTAAGTTGATAATGAAAATAAATGAATTCATAATAGTCTGATTCAGTTGTCATGTTATTCTCATGGTTATTAGGTGCAGAAAAATGCTATCGTCCAATATCTCGTACATGGTTATGGAAAAGCACAATTGCATACACACTAGACGACCCTACCAATTCATATTATTATTATAATATTACTTTGCAAGTCATGCAGACAGAACGGATGAGACACAATCCATAATGTGCAGCGACAAACCGTTCTAGGTCATGTTGCGTAGATAACGCACGTCACTGACAGATACCTATGAACGTCTTGTATGACGTAAACGCGTTAGTGCAAGCACCCTCGGAAGCCATAGAGAATGCATTGAAGAGCCTGCATTTGTGAAAAAACATGTTAACGCGGAATGTCTATGAGAGCGGTAAGGACGATTTTCAGCCATATTGAAATCCCCCAAAAAGAGTCTGGAGCCTGGCTATACGTAGACGAGCCAGCGTCCACGGAACACTGGACACTGATTGGATTAAGATATTTAGAGGCAGGACACCGTCAGCTACCATCAGCTACCGTAGCGTACACTGGTGAAGTTGGAAAATTCCCTCCTCTCTTTCTCCCTTTGGCAGTGCGTCGTCCAATCGCCCTAATGAACAAACCGTCCCTGCTACTACTAATGGATGTAGGCTATCATTATCTTCTGTTACTGTAAGATTATTGTCATGTGACATCAGTCTGTTCTCCCCTACTCACGTGTTTCCTTACTTTCCTATTATTATGTGTAGGCCTAGTCACATTGATCTGTAATAACGGCGTCCCACTGGTCTATCAGTAGCTACTTCGAGTTTATGGCCTACCTGATGAAAGAGGACTTTTCTGAAGTGGTGTGCAGGATTTATCTGCTCATAATTCGCACAAAAGATGGACAGACGGCGATTGTCGTCAGCTAGCGAACAACAAACATATCACGGTAGGCACCGTATGCTTAAACTGTTAACTGTAATAGGCAATGTTTTATTTTTATTTTGTTTGTTTATGTGATTTTAAATGTGAATTTTGATAAACTGTTAGTAATGAGACAGAGAAAACATGTATTTGCAAGTTTTTTATATATATATATATATATAAGGCTTATAAATTAAGGCATTTCACGTTAACCAAAAAATAAAATATCGACATGTATATTCTGTACTGTCATTCAGCCCAAAAATGTTTATTTTATTTTGCTCCATATCGACAAGCCCTACGCAAAATCATTAAATTGTATTTAATGATATAAATATACTGACTTATCCAAACAGAACGTGAACATCCTTTAGATAAGGGTTGTGATCTTCCTAATGCCTAATCCTAACCACAGACTATAAACAGTGTGCATCGTACTAGTGCTGCGTGCGTGCGTGGCACCCACCAATATGCTTGTCTCCCATGTTGAGCAGAGCTTTGTCCAGGTACAAGTGTGGTTCTCTGCAGTTTCCAACCAGAAGGAAGGGGATAGAGAGTGGCGGGGCTTTTGAATGGAAACTCCACAGTGACTCTTCCACACCAGGTTTTGGCGCAACATACTGAAAACACACCTACACACACACATTATTAAGACAGAGTCACATGACCGAGACCTGTGAAAGCCCTATGTGTGACGGCACATTTCTGGAGGAAGGGGTTGAAAGGGGTCAAACCTCCACAGCAAAATGGCGTTGGTGACAAGAGACCGTTCCAGTCGTGCTTCTAATGAAATGCATACAATGCTCTTTGTTGTTATTCCAGTATCTTTGGGCTTACCTCTTGCTGCTTTCCAGGCAGGATGGTGGCGCTGGGTGTGATGCAGCGAAATGGCCCTGGACTCTGTTCCACACACTCCCACTGGAAGAAGCAAGCCTTCCGGGTGGGGTTCAGCACATGAAAACGCCTGGGGAAAATACACACATACTGTATGTTCAGGCCTACACAGTGCTCTTTCATGTTCACCAGCGCTCATTATCGTTAATGTACATGATCGCTTAAAGCTCCGTTAGTCATTCTTAAGAATGCTTGAGCTCAAATTAAATTCCCTCAGAATATCTGCACCACACATCGTGTCTGATACTTTTTATGGAGCCAGGGCTGTTTTGAAGTATCTGATTATTTGTTTCAGCATGTTATATAGCGATATGCAAAGAGATATTTGGTGAATTTGACAAAAGGTGTATTAGCTTATAATAGCTAACATACCTTAAAGCAAAATACAACCTGCTATACACAGATATAGCAGATGCTGCAGATACCTGCTAGCAGAATGTTTGGATCCTAAACAAATCTGACAAGCCATTTACATTTTATTTGACATTTTCTACTCTCTTGTTATCAATTCACACACCCTGGTGATCTAGTCATGCTGAGTGTGCACCATGTTTATCTGTGAACACACCCTGGTGATCTAGTCATGCTGAGTGTGCACCATGTTTATCTGTGAACACACCCTGGTGATCTAGTCATGCTGAGTGTGGACCATGTTTATCTGTGAACACACCCTGGTGATCTGGTGATGAAAAAACCCTCGCACCTCGGCCCATCCCAACGGCCCTCCCAGTCTTCGTTGTACCTAGGTGCACTTACCATCACAGAAGCAGGAAGCATTCTTTTGACAAATCAGAAGGGTCTCATCAATTTCCTGTGACTGTGACAGATCTATACGAGTCCCACAAATAACTTATTTTGGATTCAAAATGGAGAATTTCCCAGAAAGTTGACAAATGTGCACCCCTGGTAATTGTACTCTCATAAGTTGCTTTGGATAGCGTATGCTGATCATTTTCTGAAACGTGTAAAGGCCTTGGGTTTGTCCAGTTAATGTCCCTTTTACAAGCACGTATGATTAAAAACGTATGCTGATGAAATGCAGACATTATGTGTGGTACCTAGTAGTGGGTATAGAGCAGCCGATGGAGGAGATCTCTACCACCCTGGTGCTGGGGTCCAAGGTGGTGCGCTCAGCGCTGCAGCAGCTCCTGGTGAGGTAGTCAGACTCCTCCAGCATGAAGTGACACGCTGGCAGCAGGCTGGTACCACACAGAGAGATACAGGGAGCCTGGACCCCGTCCTGGAGATTGGGAATGCTGCCACATATGGATACACATAAAGATGAAACCATATTAGACCTGATAAAACAATATTAGACCGGGTTATACCAGGTTAGACCAGATTAACTACACTAGTACCAGAGAGAATGCACTTTCACATTAGATTTTTGGAAGGGGGATGGGATTTGGCACCTTTATGTAGACCAGAATGAACCAGCGTTCCATGCAAGTCAATGGGAAACTCCAAGGGTTTTTACCCCATAAGATTGCCCATTATTTAATGGGTATTTTGAGTATATTACATTAAATGCCCGTTACGCTTTACAAGGACAATCGTGCGGTGCGCACTGGGTACCTGTTCCAAACGTGGTTCCACTTCCAACAGGGTGAGTGCGTAATTGTATTTATTGTTATCATATTCAAATCGGGTTTCGGAGCTGAACACAAACACACTCCCATATTAGCTACCTCGTCATTACAGCTAGCTAAAGCTAACAGGCATGACACTAACAAAACTGGTGGAAAAAAGCCGGTGAACGATACATGCTCGCATGGTTAGAATGACGGGCTCATATGGTTAAAGGTGGATGTACGATCACGCCGCCAGCCAGCTTTAAAATTGTGCTGCGTGTTTGTGCAATTACGGTAAAGACCTGTGTTTACAGTATTCTCAGGTGAAGGTACATTGTATGACGTCACAATATTATGATCTCTATAGTACAGTAAAATTATACATCGTTTCATATGGCTATTAATCTAAATAGGAAGTTAGAATAATATATCTGTATAGCCTAACCTTTAAAGATATATTCCATTCCAAATTAGTTTTGCTCAAATTTCTATATTCTGAATAATTGCATAATGGTTATGATTTGTTTGAATATAGGATTTGCTCCCATATTTTTGGCTGTACTCTGTACGTGTGCTCCTTGGGAATAAAGTCAGTGTAGCCCTGCCAGCTGGATTCAAGGTGATCAGAATAGAAACTACCTACGTGATGACTTGCACTACAGCCAGTGCAAAGCAGTATGGGCTGTTTTCAGGTGCCAAATCATTTTACAGTCTGTAAGTAATGTCTTCTGTGGGACGTCTAATTCATGGGACCACAGTGCTTAGTCACACGCACACCAGAATGTTACTTACACTTGCTAAAAGGTGAACATTCATTGTTATGTTTATTATTTCTAAAATATTATAGCTTCATAGACTTGGCAAGTTTTTAAGTACTTTGTTGTGGGTGTTCTTAGCAGATATTCTGAGGCTTTTATTGTTCATGTCGATATTGGAATTATACCGTATCGACCGAAATTATTAAATATATCATGATATCAATTTTGGCCATATCGTCCAGCCCTAGTTGTCCTCTAAAATTTTGGGTTGTTCAACCGAAAACAGCCTACTGTGCCATAATTTCTTTCTGTCTACATGCTACCTAACTCAAGACGGTGTAGGCTACGCTTGGCCTGCCATATGCTTTTGATATTGTGCTATTTAATGCTTTTCATTAATTTGTCATATGTTCCAGCTGATATTTTGGCCAAACATCTGACAAAGTTACATGTGATCTCCTACGTACAGTCAGAACACCAGTACTAAACTGGTTGCACAATTGTCTCACCATGGACTGAGATCATGTTGCCTAAATGCCCCAGAATCACACTATTTCGGAAGCTCTGCCCACAAACTTGACCATTCAAAACAAAAACAACAAAATGGCGATAATACTGCAGACCGCGGTATTGGGCCAACCTAATCACCGCAATTACATTTTCTTCACTGCGACAGCCCTACCAGCAAGTGCTTGACAATTTGAACCGATAAATACAGACGCATAATTGCAATTTCTGGTAATTAGTAGTAAAAAAAATGCATCTATTTGCATTCCTAATATATTTTATAAGGTGCTTCTAGTATTTGCGGATAATTTCTAGGAACTGGGAACTTTTTACAAGGTGCCACAATCCGCCACTGCTCTGAAAAACAAAAGTGAGTGTGGAGTGACCAGAGTTTCTTCTACATGGCTCTGGAGTAGACTGGCCCCACCTGCAGGTCAAACTGCCGCGGTAACGTGCCACCTTCCGGGGTGTGAAGTGGACTTTACATGTGAGCGTGGTGGTTGGCTCCAGGATCCCCATGCTGGGCTCCACTCTGAAGGGAACCTCCTCCGGGTCTCCCAGCACCCGGGCCGCTATGGTGGCCAGGGCGCTGGACGGACGCTCGGACGACACCAAAGGCCTGGAGGCCCTGCTGACTGGCCTGGAAGAGGGGGTCACACCCTCTGCGGGGGAGGGACAGTCATAAGCAGGCCTATAAATGACTCCTCATCAATTGTTATCCCGCTTCTGGAAACGATGCGCCATACCAAACACTATTTTCCGCTGGACTTTTTACACCTACTAAGGGCTAGCTGTTAGCTGTAATTTAAGTTGTAACTTACGTCTACGTTGGACTTATTTCAGTTGGTGCAACCCATAAAATGTTAGCAACGTGTAAACTCCCATTTGGGTAGAACGTTCAAACTAGTCTAGTTTTAAATGAATACTAGAACATAAAGAGAGGCATAAAGGTGGTCCAATTTCATCAACCTATCAGAACAATTTTCTATTGAGCATGCTCTGACTAACTAAAGAGGCAAAGAGAAACAGAACATATTCTCACACTATACTTGACATGTACTGTACCATTTTGGTGGCTCATGTCATCACTGACTGGATCCATGAGGACATTCCAAGTGTACTCCAACTTAACATTGCCCTTGTTGATCAAATCCAGGCTACACACACACACAAACACACACACACAGTGAACGTTTCATATTTGAGTTTGCCGCCAACATCTGCAAACATTAGCAAACCGTCTGAGGAGGTATAGGCTAGTTCTTGCTAACACACATTGACGCTGGACAAATAGTGACTTTGAATCTAATCATTTTGGAATGTTTACACAAAACGTTTAAATGTCATTCTCAAAGCAAACGCGTTTGCCACTGTTCATCGATCCTGAACGCAGCTCTTAACCCACCTAATAGCCCCAAGGTTCTACAAGAACTGTGATGATTTTGCTTTAGCGTAAATCACACAGCCATGCAGAGGAGGACTCACCGGTGGACCCTGTTATAGAACAGCATGGTGTCTTTGAAGCTTATGGGCTCAGGACTGCAGCTGAACACAGCGTAGTCACACACAGCGTAGATGCGCAGCTCCACAGCTTTCTGAGACCCTGCCACCACAGAGTAGGCCGGCTCAGCTCTGGTTCTCAACACCTGTAGACGCAGTCACAGTGTGCAATCCCAGCAAGCCTAGCAGCCTACACTACAGCATTCACAAGCTATCCTGCTATCACGCTATCACACTCTAGTGCTAACAGTCATGCTATTACGCTATCGTGCTAACAGTCATGCTATCCTGCTATCACATTATCATGCTAACAGTCATGCTACAGTTTTACGCTATCACACTATAGTGCTAACAGTCATGCTATCACACTATCGTGCTAACAGTCATGCTATCACACTATTGTGCTAACAGTTACGCTATCACACCATCGTGCTAACAGTCATGCTATCCTGCTATCAAATTATCATGCTAACAGTCATGCTACAGTATCACGCTATCACACTATCGTTCTAACAGTCATGCTATCACATTATCATGCTAACAGTCATGCTATCCTGCTATCACATTATCATCCTAACAGTCATGCTATCCTGCTATCACATTATCACACTATCGTGCTAACAGTCATGCTATCACGCTATCACACTATCGTGCTAACAGTCATGCTATCCTGCTATCATATTATTGTCCTAACAGTCATGCTATCACGCTACCACATTATCACACTATCGTGCTAACAGTCACGCTACCACATTATCACACTATCGTGCTAACAGTCATGCTATCACGCTACCACATTATCAAACTATCGTGCTAACAGTCATGCTATCACATTATCACACTATCGTGCTAACAGTCATGCTATTACGATATCACACTATTGTGCTAACAGTTAGGGCTGTCGCGATAACCGCAAAAATGGAATACCGCGGTGTTGCTAACCCAACCACAGGCCGTGGATAGCAACCGCCGGTACCGCAAACCGCAATGTTTACATTTTATTTTTTTCATGAGGCTAGCCCATCAAATATGACGTCT
>JAODLL010003826.1:0-11503 GCA_026546735.1 Forbesichthys agassizii
CTCTCTCTCTCTCTCTCTCTCTCTCTCTCTCTCTCTCTCTCTCTCTCTCTCTCTCTCTCTCTGCAGAAGCGCATCTGTCCCAGTTCTGTGTTTAATCAGTGATCCGCTGTCCCTCCAGAATCACGCGCACGCACACACACACACATGCACACGCAGACACCCACACACACAAACGTACACACGAATACACGCACATGCAGACACACACACACACACACACACACCTCTCCACACCACACTCGCCCACCAGGGGCCAATTTTCCCACATTCCTCACTCTCTCTGTCTCCCTGTTTGGTCTCGCTCTGCTGACTTCCCTCAGGGAGGGTTGGGGAAAGATGCGGGGGGGGGGGACACTTAATATAGTTGGTAGTGGTGGTGTGTGTGTGAGAGAGAGAGAGAATGTGAGAATGTAAAAGCTAAGCAGCTTTTACAGGTGGAACATCTAATTGGGAGAGTCGGACGGGTGGGTGTCAAGCTGTTGGAAGCAACAGGATAGACAAACACTACTGCGCTGTCCATTAATAGATGTATAGCCTAAACGTGCACTACTTGTGTGTCGTTGCACGTTCGTGGTGTGTGTATGTGTGTGCACTCGTGTGTGAAAATCCCAATATAATTGAAGCGCTTTTTTTGAATGTTTCTTTCGTTTTTGTATGAAATATTTCTACACGTACTTTATGTATTGGTAATGTCTGTGTGCATGTTTGTAGTGGACCTGTTTTTGATATTTCCTCATGCCTGCCTGGCTCACAGCACGGCACCTTTACAGAGTCCTGTGTGTAAGGCCCCAATCACACAGAAACACGTCGCTAGAGACGCGTCGCTAGGGATACGTCGCTACAGACATGTAGCTAGAGACACATAGCTAGAGACGCGTCGCTAGAGACGCGTCGCTAGGGACACGTAGCTAGAGACACATAGCTAGAGACATGTCGCTAGAGATGCGTCGCTAGGGACACGTCGCTAGAGACACGTAGCTAGAGACACGTAGCTAGAGACACATAGCTAGAGACACGTTGCTAGAGAAGAGTCGCTAGAGACATGTCGCTAGAAATGTGTGTTTTCCAGCAAAACTCGTTGCCAGCCAATCGGTACATTTTCCTATAGTACAGGGCGACTGGCATGCGCTCTTATCTTGCGCGATGCTTTGTGTTTTTCTAACGTTTTAGACGAACATGAATGTCAAAATACATCCTCAACTTTTCAGTGCAAGTCGCACTGCTCGTCCATGTCACACTTGGCCCAGGCAGCCAATCCCTGTGTGATCGGGGCCTTATCGAAGGGCTTTAAAGCGGCCTATAGCGGCACGTGTCTGTGTGCTTGGGGCTTAACGGGTGCCTCTCTGATCCCCAGGGGTGTGATCAGTCCCATCGGAGGCGTCAAGGGGGGTCGGACAGCCCCCCTGCAGTGTGTGTCTGTGGCGGAGGGCCACACCAAGCCCGTCCTGTGTGTGGACGCAACGGACGAGCTGCTCTTCACTGGCTCTAAAGGTGCGACATGCACACACACACACATGCACACACACACACACACACAATGCGTGCAAGTGCACATAAAGAAACACATGCATGCAAGCACATGCACATAAACACATGCGTGCACATGCGCGCACACACACAAGAAGAAGGACATTGGTCCTGCAGAGCTCGCAGACCCTGCTCCTGCAGTCCTGCACCTGATTGTGTATGTGACCATAAAAGCACCTTTACCTTTACAATCCTGCACTGCTTCCAGTCCCGCCCCATGTAGTACTGCAACATGGGTCATCGTCAGTATAGTTAGCTGTAGTTATCAGTTGCTTTATTGCATTTGGATCAGACCAACAGCAAAGAGGGGGGAGGTGGAGGGGAAGGGGGGGGGGTCAGATACTGTAGCCCTCCATGGCAGCTGTCTTTCCATCTCAGGAGTTCACTACTGGAGATGGTGCTGTAGATAGGGAATCTACTGCCACTCAGAGGCATTAACAAGCCTTCTCTGGACACGCTGAAAGCTTCTGATCTGTGCAAGCATGTAATGTTTGTGCCTCCAAAATATGCATTGTTGTGGTCTTTGTTTTTCTCACTATATACACTGTACCATTCATGAGCGGGTTACAGATTCATTGTGAAACTATTCTAATTAGAAAACGGTTTATTATTTCCCTTATTTTATGATTTATTTTATATTATTTCATCTTAAGTAAAGAATGTGAGAGGAGCACTGCCGTTTACAGTTTCCTCTTTGTGTTTAGACAGCGTCTTGCAGTGAGGAATTATTGAGGAGCAATGTTCCAAAACTCACTCAGTCCATAACTTATCAATTTTGAGTTATGGGTGCCACTTTATGCCTTTTAAGGACTTTCTTTATCTGCAAATGAAAACAGTGTAAAAACTCACTCCGTCTCGCTGTTGCATGTGATTAACATTCAGCCTATGATTGACATTGAACAGAAGGCTTGAAATCTACAACACGATTTTCTCATGAAGTGAGTTTTGGAAATATGCTCTACTTTTGACTTAATCCCAGGCCCTGCCCCCCTTACTTACTGTAACAAGTTTTACAAAACATCATGAAGTTATCCACCTTCCTATTAAATTCCTATTAAGCAAGTGCTTACAATGTTTTTAAACAATCACAGCTGAAATGTATTTGTCGACCGCTTGCCATATTGTCTGGTTAACAAATGCAAACTACGTTAAAAAAATTATGAATAACAAACTGTCAAAAGTGTACTGTGCCACTGCTAATATCGCTATAACAGACAGTTGGATGTAAACAGTCCAACCGGAAACGAATAACCGGAGCCATTATTGAGCCATTATATGATGTGCTATGAATCATGGGAAATAGTCGGATTCCAAAATGTCTCAACTGTTATAGGAGGAGCGATAGAAAGGGGCTGGGGCTTTTGTCCATAATGCAGCAAGCTAGGATAAATAGCACTGATTGTCAGTACACAACATGGATTGACACCCAGGCAGCCTCACTACTAATGACCTGTGTGTGTGTGTGCTTGCATGCGTGCGTGTGTGCGTGTGTGGACAGACCGCACTTGCAAGATGTGGAACCTGGTGACGGGTCAGGAGATCGTCACCCTCAAGGGACACCCAAACAATGTGGTCTCCGTCAAATACTGCTCCTCATCCTGCCTGGTGCTCTCTGTGTCCACGTCCTACATTAAGGTGTGGGACATCCGGGACTCTGCCAAGTGTGTACGCACGCTCACGTAAGTGGCCCCACCCACCCACCCAAGTGTACATGTTTGCTTTGAAACCCGTCAACCCGTTGACAGCAGGTGGGCCAATCTACTTAGCTCTGGCCATGCTCTCTGTCCCACTTAAAGGTGAAGTCAGTGATGCGCGGCACAGGGTAGCTAGCAGACCATGAGGAGATATTTGCTGTAGAAGTTTGACATTTACAATGGTAAAAAGAGAGTGTGACATCATCAGAACGAATAATGAAAAGGAAAGGAAGAAACCGACTAATAACTGTAAGCCGGCCCAGTTCTGTAATAATCTGTGGGTACCAGGCTTTTGCTGAAGATTGAGCATAGCTTATGCACAGGCAGGCCACAAAGTCAAACTTAGCCTATTTATCAGCTGAGCACAACCAGCTGATGGACCATCTGATTGCTGCTTTACACGCATTGGACAAATCATCTAATGCGCCTTATTCAAGCTGGCTAAGACTGCCCTTTCCTGCCGCTCTCTCTACACGCACTGTTGCGTCCCACCACCTCATAAAGCCCCTCTTTTTATGCTCCGTCTGTCAACGTCTGTCGTCATTTGATGCTGGATGTGTTCTGTACCCTGTGGGGGGTCTTTTGCTGCTTTCCCTGCCTCGGGCTTTCCATGTGTGCGCATGGATGGGTAGGGAGCTCCCTGAACAGAGCCACACCACCACTAAATATCAATAAAACACTTTATTTTGACGAATAGCGGCACTGACTGAACTAGCCCTTCTGCGCCTCGGGGATCTATAGCCGAGAGAACAGGACTGATGCGGGAATGAATGGAAGTGAGTTAGGGCATTTGCACGTTGAAGCGTTTCGCAGGCAGAGCAGAGAGCATTAGGGCATCGCAGCAGTCGGTCCCCGGATGTGACATGTGTGGTCGTGATGGAATACGGTCAACTCCTAGCCCTCCATCTTCCCTCCATGTCTTTCCCCCCCCTCCCCTCCCCCCCCGCAGTTCGTCAGGCCAGGTGGTGTCAGGGGACGCCTGCGCAGGGACCACCACCCGCACCATCACCTTCGCCCAGGGGGAGTACCAGATCAACCAGGTCTCCCTCAACCCCAGTGGATCTGTGTTGTACGCAGCTGCCGGCAACACCGTTCGCATCTGGGACCTCAGCAGGTACGCCGAGGGCCTTCTTCTAGAACATACTGCAGCAGGAGAGCCTGGATCACGTGAACCCTTCTGGGCAGGGCTATTCACTTACAATTCAAGGGGGGCAGATTTTAACTAGAGAATCTGTTGGTGGGCCACATATTTTCGGTAATTATTTACGTGAGCGTCTACGAGCGCGAGACAACGTTGGGTAGACTATTGGCACCAAATTTGGCACCAAGTATTCCTACCGGTATGGGTTCAAATGTTACAGGTACCATACCCAACCATTATCCTCACTAACAGGCGCTAGGGAGCTATGTGCACACACGTCACTTAGACTAATTTAATCTTGTTGATTATTAAGTCTGGACTACTACAATACATTTACAAACAGGCTATGTCATGATGTCTTGTAGAATTGTAGAACAGTTAATAATAACAAATTTACAGTAATTTATTGACTTGATTTGTATACTGGTTATACAGTGTAAGCTAATGAATAATGGTCAAGAGTGCAATCCCCTCATGGGCCACATGGGGGCAGATGGTGGGCCGCATTTGGCCCACAGGCCGCCAATTGAATAGGCCTTCTTTAGAGCTTCAGAAAAGTTATAAAATAAAAATGAAATTCATCCTCTCAGCAGTAATTGAGCAAAGACAAGGAATATATTTTTATAAGGATTATATATTTTTACGCCAGTATATTGTGATGTGTAATCCCAAAACAGAGAATTGCTTAAAATACAAACAACAATACTAACAACAATATATATATTGAACATTTCTTTTTCTTTTTCTGCAATATACCAATTGCCGTTAACGACCCATCGTTGCCCTTATTAGTTTCCCTGTTTTCTAGGCAACATGGCTAGGTGTAACGGTGGCCAGCCAGTAACGCTGTGCAGTAAATTACTCACTCTCTGACACCTAAAGAGCGCTCTAGTGACGGATGCCAGATCCCTTGGGCTTTAGCCTCCCTAGCTAAGGCGTTCTCTCTCTAATCCATGGGTTCGCTCATGTGACATTTAATTTGAGCTGAACATAGCTGGGTTACTATTAGGACAACAGCTCACATACGCAACACCTATGTCTACAGTACATCTAAGTGTCTTTGTTACTCAGTGACCCATGCAGCCCATGAAGATGTAGCAGGATGGGGCTGTTAAGGAAATGAGCCTACTGTGTCCAAATGGCTTACTTTCTGTCTTACACAATCTATAATTCAATAAAACTGCAGCGGTAGCCGCCATTATTTTGTAAACACACCGAGAATGGCCCCACTTTTTGTCAAAGCGAGCCAACACTGGGCGTGTTTACATTTGTGTGTGGTTGTCATTGAATAATGATCTTATGTTCTGCCCTGTTTTGTAACCAAACTGTCTGACATGAGTGTGAACCTTCCCTGCTCATTAGAGAGTAAGGGAGAGAGTGAGAGCAAGAGTTTAGCACCTGCAGCTTGGTGCCACAAGAAATAGATGTTGGGGATCAAAAGAGTTCTCAGGGGTGCAGAGAACTCACCAGAATTGAACTAATCTAAATGGGTTTTTACAAGTAGACGATTCATGTCCTGCACATGAAAGCATGTTTAGTATGGCTATTTAGGAAAAGTCACCGAAAGACGAACAGGGCATATGTACTGATTAAATAATTAAAAACGAAAAAAACTAGCCAGTTTTATTTGGCAACTAGGTCATTTATAATACATTTTAATTTATTTATAAATTAGCTTTCCACTTCTTATCAAAGTAATCTTTGTGTATTACTAATGAGGCTCCACTTTACACTCATCCATAACTAAATAAAAAGGGTAAGACACTTACCGACACTTATCCAGAACAACCACAACGTATGATACATAAATTATAGACCTAAAATTTATTATTTTGACTGCACAGAGAAGCAATTATTCTGTTTCAGATAGTCTGTGCACACACGCTCTGGTATCTTCAGAGATCTATGAGCAACTAGAGAAATTAGAACTTTATAATGAAAATTATTTTTCATTGTTATCGCTATGCGTATCCATTGCTGATTCTATACTTGTACAGACACTACGGCTCAGTTTGCTCAGACATGGATTTAGCCTAGCCTTAGACTCCTAAACAGTTATCAATGGAGATCAATCAATGTTATTTTAGTTTATACTTAAAGGTAAAGGTAACTAACTGACTAACTAACTAACTAACTAGTTTTGGGCTAGGCTTTATCCATGTCTGGGAAACTGGTTTTAAATCTTTATTATTAAGTACAGACTAGTCTCACAGAACCAGTCTTTACTTGCTTATAGTCTGGCACACAGAGTTGACTAACTGTGTCAACTTGACAGGAGAGGTCGTTTTATTGACACTCACAATGACTAGATGCATAACTTATAACCTTAAATGTATACTGAGGAATTCCTTGGGAAACTAATGCCGAGTTCACACTACACGACTTTTAAAGGTGTCGGATCGATGTGCAGCACACACTACACGACTCTTGTCTCTCTTGTAATTGGGTGTCTTGACGTAGTTGTATGATTCACACTACATGACTGATCGGCGACGGGGACACACAGTACAAGATGTTTCAAGCTGGAGCGTGAGGATAGAATATCTAACGAGCTATATAATAGCTAACAAACAGGACATTACATATGCCTATCCCTCTGTAGTAGCGTTCATGCCTCGTTACCATAGAGCTGGTACATTTCTCAACATATTGAATGGTTGAAAGTTATTTAAATGTGAAACATTGAGTCGACAAGGGAAGGATACGCGTTTCTTCAAGCAGTTAAAATGATTATAATTGAGTCCTCCCTCTTGTTTTAAGCTCGTCCTTGTCTTTAGTTCTCATTGGTTTAAAGTTGTTGCTGCTGTCATTAGCAGTCACAACACCGTTCACGCTACAAGATGTGGACTTCCCGACATATCACCAACAAGTCAGCGACACTGTCAGCTTGCGTTGAAAGCAGTTCACAATAAACGATTGTTGCTCACGGGAGCAAGATGGGATTCCGCTCTAAGATGAGGCTTTTGTTTGTACGATCAAAAAAAGTTGTCGGCAAGAGAAAACTGGGCTACAGTCGTGTAGAGTGAATTAGAGGTCTTCACAGGTCCTCCGAAACCCAAAATGTTGAGACCCGGCCCGAGACTCGACTTTGTGAATGTTACGGTACTTTTCTTGTACGGGTCTGTTTGTTATTGAAATCCATTCGAAACAGTTCTCAATGTTTGGGTTTTTCATTTATGCAAATGTGTTTGGGTGAAAAATGCTTTGGTTAATTACAAATCGGGTCCAATTTATTGGACCTGTGAAGACCTCTAGTGTGAACTAGGCATAATCAACACGAGTTTGGCTGTTTGCAGGTCTTGTAAATCTGTTAAATATGCTAAGGTTACGTCTTAAAATAAACTGAAAGTGTAAAATTTGTAAATTAAGCACTACACTAGCATGTGAGTCCCAATTGTAACTGCTGACCAATACTACCCCACTACCTGATAGTTTTTACAATTTTACATAGGTATATGTATCAGAAATTCAGCACAGTCACTCATGTGTCATTGAAATTGAACGGAAAAGTCTGAGTCTAAGCACGGACTGACCTTGCATGTTAAATTGCGTATGAAGTAATTGTTCTTGTGTGTGTTGTAGGATGCAAGCCATGGGCAAGCTCACAGGCCACATAGGCTCAGTCATGTGTTTGACTGTGGGCCAATCTTTACTGGGCAAAGACCAAGTTATCACTGGCTCGAAGGACCACTATGTCAAGGTTTGAGGCTTACACAAACACACACACACACATATGCACACACACATGAACTCAGTCATGTCTGACAGTGGGCTAATCTTTACTGGCCAAAGACCAAGTTATCACTTGCTGAAAGGACCACTATGTCAAGGTTTGAGACTTACACACATACACACACAAACTCAGTCGTGTCTTGGCAGTGCGCTAATCTTTACTGACCAAAGACCAAGTCAACACTGGCAGGAAGGATCACTATGTCAAAGTCTGAGACTTACACACATATGTGCATATGAACACGCACACGCACTCACACGCATATAAACACAAGCACAGAAATAGACAAAGATGCTCACATGCACATCCTACCTCTCGTGTTCTCCCAAGGTGTTCGATGTGGCAGAGGGCACTCTGGGTAATGTAGGCCCATCGCACAACTTTGAGCCACCCCACTATGATGGCATTGAGTGCCTGGCTGTCCAGGGAGATGTTCTGTTTAGCGGTTCCCGAGACAACGGCATCAAGAAATGGGACTTGGGGCAACAGGAACTAACCCAGGTGTGTGTGTGTGTGCTTGTGTGATATCTGACAATCTTACAGCTGTGTGATATGACCAACATGTTTTTATCATGTCATTATATATATCCTGATAACGATGCATACAGTATCACAACATAACACATGTGTTCTGTAAATTCAATTAATAAATCTAATTCTGAATTACTAAAGTTTTTGCTGTAAAATATATAAACAATAGCGAGCATAATATGATGGACATTTTTCTGTTACACAGAACATTGTCATATCACACAGCCCTAAGATATTACTAAACAATTGAATTGCACTGTAGTGTATCATAAAATAGGTTTAAACTTGAAGATTCAAACTGTGCTAACTACTGAGTCAAGGTGTAGATGTTAATGGACTGCATTTATATAGCGCTTTTCTAACCTTCCGGCCACTCAAAGCGACGTACAGTATTGCCTCACATTCACCCATTCACACATGGTGGTGATTGTTGCCGTGCAAGGTGCTATCAACCACTGGGAGCAGTTATGGTTAGATGTCTTGCTCAAGGACACCTCGACACTTAGCCGGGATCGAAGAGCGACTTTTGGATCACCTGTTGCCCCGCTCTACCCACCGCGCCTCTGTCACCCCCAGGTCTTAAAGTCTTCTAGTATACTGTACATTTATATCAGTACTTGGTACATCTCCAATAAAGCTACTTTGAAAAGCATGCACACATTTCCGCCTACATATCTTGGTTATTTTTAGGTTTCGACTTCTACAGGTGTTGATCAGTATAGGTGCTCTCAGTCGTGTACACCTGGAAGCAATATTGGTAAACCTTGCCAAATAATGTTGTAATTTCTTTGAATTTCTAAGGTTTTATTAGTTGCTTGGTCGGCTTGTGTCGCCAAAGGGAATTTAAGGGGATTCATTTTTTAAATGTGTTTAAAATGAAATATAGCTAAAACTCCTCTCTAAAAATATCCTCGTGTAAAACAGTCAAGTCAGAATTGGCCTCAGGAGTGACATTTCTGGACAGCAGCCAACTGTCTCTGAGCTAACCTCCCACTCATGGAGCTAATCAAGGGAGGACATGGTATCACCCACTGAAACAGAATGTTAAGCTTGAAAGACACAAGTCTGTTGAATACTGGACCTTTTGAATATATTTGTACTGTATGTATTTATTTAAGGTTTGTGTTGGATAGGTTGATTATATTAAATACAGGTACATTAGCTGGTGACCTGCAGTACTGCATGTGAGTTAATAAAATATGTACATTACAGTAGCCTAGGAATGCATTCTAGTGGTGGGAAGCCTGAGCTAGAAGGCCAAATAGCTGGTAGGATGCTATTCTTTATCTGTTGTTATTGGAAATTGCTAAGTGTCGCTGTTTACACCCACATGCAATTTACTGTAATGTTACCGTATTGGTGAAATGTTTATTGTGCGCACTGTACAGCAACCTACACTGTGTTTGGATACGTGTGTGTGAGATAAATGTTCTGTAGAATTGTGTGTCTGGAAAAGAAGTGGGTCTGTCTGTCAATCACAATGAATGTGCCACACAGCTACAGCAGGTTTGTCATTAACACTGTGCAGTGATGGGAGTGGGGTGGCGGCTCTTAGATCCTAACAGCAGCAACTTTACATTAAATAGTGTCTGTTGGTAAGTTACTGACATAACTTACCAACTGACTTACCAATTGCTTAACTGAACAACCTTACTAATTTGAATTGACTTGGATCGGGTGAAGAATACAATTGTGAAGTCCCCCATGTTAGTTGAGATTTGGTGGGCTACCCTGCTAAATAATCCAGCATAAACCAGCATTCCATGCTGGTTCCAGCATGTAAAACATACCTTATGCTGGTGAACAGCAATGCTGGATTTTTTAGCAGGGTAATTACTATTAGTGAATTATTAACTGCTGATTGCTGACTGACTTAATTGCCAACCTATAGTTACTGTAGAAGTCCAACCCAGAATTCTGAATATTTTTAGTGAGTCTAGGCTCTGCCTGCTGCAGTGACATTAAAAGCACATTTCTCGTTGGACATACACTGAGCATGCTTGTCATAGCTGTCAGGCACTAGATAAAGGTGTAGTCGCACTATGGAAACGTCAAATTATGACACACACACACACACACACACGCACGCACACTTGATGTGTGAGACAGTGTATTTCCTGATGGGGAATTGAGTTTGTGGGCAGCTAGCGGTCTACCGACAAAGTTGTCTCTGTCTTGTGACCTCTTCGAAGGACCAGTGCATTGTTTAATATGTGACAGGGAAGCGGCTTGATACGTGAGCCCACACAAAGAACTGCACAGGTAGAAAAGTGTTATGTCTTTTGTGTGTTTTCTATGGCACGTCTGTGCCAGTACATGTATTCTGGAGATGAATCTTAACTTAAGTTTTTGCCTCTTTTCTCGTTTGTTTATCTATTAACTATGATTTGAGGGGTGTACTGTAGGTCAAGTCCTGGTTTTACTTAATGTGTGGAAGCACAGACAGTTTTCTTTCTGTTTTATATATGCACTTTTATGTAACCTGCCATGGAAATACATGAGTTTAGTGTGTGGTAATTCACCCTTAAGCAGCAGAACACCAGTCACTGAAGAGTCAATGAGTACACATACTGTACATATAGCACAATAACACACTGTGGGCTCTGTAGTTTTTAGTCCTTCACCTCATTTGTGGCCACTCTGGGCTACTGTACATACAGTAGCATAGTTAACACATAATTATGACTGATCATCTACGGGCACAGCCAGCGTACAAAGGAATACATTCTGTACAGAAATCAATGTTACATTTTTACACACACACATACACACACATCCATCCATCCATCTTCTTCCGCTAATCCGGAGTCGGGTCGCGGGGGCAGCAGCTTCAGCAAGGGACCCCAAACTTCCCTTTCCCGAGCAACATCATCAAGC
>JAODLL010003827.1:0-11503 GCA_026546735.1 Forbesichthys agassizii
AAGGTTAATGCTCCATATAGGGAGTAACTGTTGAAGGTTAAAGGTTAATGCTCCATACAGGGAGTAACTGTTAAAGGCAGGGTTAGTCATGTCTCAGATTGCTAATATTCCTCTGGGCATCCACTGCATCACTCCAAACATTGAAACACATTGTAAAGCAAAGTGTAGTACGACGGCTTTGTTGATAAGAGCAATGTTCGGCACTTTGTTTATGTTCCTATTAACGGAGCCAGGGCTGTGTATAGGTATGAGATCATTTTTTTCCAACACGCACAGAATGGTAAAATAGCTTAATGCAAGGAGATATTTGGGGAATTTGACTAAATGTGTATTCGCTTTCAAATGAACTTGAAATAGCTGACTATACCTTTAAACCGACAATAAGAATTGAGAGCGGTTAACAAGTTGTCATTCTGCTGCATGGACAAATTACCTGTGGGCGTGTCGTCTACAGTGCTGTTTTACATGTGATCATTGTCCGTAGCGCTTAATAACGCTTATAAAGAGATTAGGCTGAGCCCCCCCCCCCCCTCTCCCCTTTCCTCAAGTGGAGCGGGGAAACATTGGGCTGCAACATGTAACTTAACAAAGTACAAATCTAATTTAGGCTGTTTGTGTTGTTTAGCTTGTAGCATATACTGTTAATGCTTATTACTATCCACAATAGAACAGCCTACAGTAGACCGCTTGTACAGTTCTACAAGCGTCATGATGTTCACATTATACTGAATATCATCAGCACGGCTCAGCTGTGATTATCTCTGGCATTCGGCCGACGCGTTCATTCTAAATAGATCTATTGTCTGTTAACGGTTAATGAGCACCTGTTATCGGTCAGAATTATGTTTCTAAATGAGCATCTTTGACTCCATATAAACACCAGGTTGAAATTTTATTCCGGAAGCATAGTATAAACTGTTCATAACCTGATTTTAAAGAATAATTACACTATGCAAACATCTGACGGCACATCACATCATGTCCCATGTAAACGGCGAACCCAAGATCTTGTTGGAAGTCCATGTAGACCCAGCTATTGTTAAAGCAGCACAGGCTGTTCTCATATAGACTCAACGTCAGTAGCTGGCCTTTTACAGGCTAACTTACATATTGGCATGCTACTAAATTCCTTTTACAACTTAAAAACCAGCAATGCGCCTAAACCTTCTTCTGACATTTGGGTATTTATCTTTAAGTGGAGCGCTTTAATGTTTTGTTCCATCGTAGGTTTGTCGTTAGAGTAGACATGGGTGTGTGTATTTAGACAGCCTGGGCTGGTCTAAATGTGTCTAAACGCTTGTTGTGTTCCTCTGAGCTCCCCTGATTACAGTCTGCTTCTCTCCACACGCTGATATTATCATTAAGCCGTGTGAATAATCAAACATCTGGCTGGCGTGCTGCAGCGACGTGGCAGGGAATTAATTATGTGGTGGAGATTCAGTTCTTCTCTCCACAAAGTTAATTCATATGGGTGTTTGTCTTGATGGGGGCAGACACACAGGTGCTTCTCTCTGGCCTGCTGGAAAAGCTGCCCTGGATTGCTGACAGGAATCAGTACCCCCTACTGGTGGAGCAAGGCACTACCACAGCACTGCCAGGGCTAGGGGTTCTATTCCCTGTGTAGAGCAAGGCACTAACACTGCCGTGTGTGTGCGTGTGTGTGTGTGTGTGCGCGTGCTCCAGACACAGTGTGAATCGTCAACAACCAGGTGGAGGTCAGTACAGCAACGCCCCTCCGCCCAGCAACTATAACCGTGGCAACTACTGGCCCCCGCAAAACAGAGGCCCCCCTCAACACGTTCAACGTAAGCTCCCACACACACACACGTGTCTATTGCTTGCAGTGTCACAGAGAGCCAGTGAGCAAGGCAGTGTGATTCCCAACATCAGGGTGGGTGGGGGACCCTGCTCACCTTGGCATCTGACTGGGAGGTGCTTCTGGAGTCCCTATTGGGGTGTGTGTGTGTGTGTGTGTGTGCCGAGACCACAGTACGTGTGGGGGATTACGCTGCATGCTTTCTCTTGAATTAGTCTGAGATGTGATTGGCTGGCAGCTCCTACAGCACTACAGACGACCTCTGACCCCTGTACAGTCATAGAATGTCTCTTGATGAAACAATAAATTGTTCAGCCCTACTGTGCATTGAATATAAATCTTCTGACGCTTTTCCATAAACTGTAACCTCTCGAATCTGGGAGACGAGACCAAAGCTCTGCAGCGCCAAACAAATCAGAGTGCATGACCAACTGCAAGAAAACTAGCCTGCTTTCTCCTAGCCAACTAGTTAAACAAGCTAGTACGGTAATTACATTAAAACGCTACATCATTTAGGTATATAATGTGGCTTTATGTTAACAATTGTTTTTGGCAAATAAAACCTACCTGCACGTATCTCCTCAATTCCAGCCACAGCACCAAAGGAACAAGTAGAGTGTCAGGTTATTAACTTAGCTAGCTGACATCAAATCTGCTTCATTTAGATATTAATTACTTTGGTTTGTTAACTTTAAAAAGACACGCACTATATTTAGCATGGCTCCACAAAATGCTGCTGAATTACGGTATTGGTGTCAAACCAATCGGATGTATATTCTACCTTCAATAACTTGCAACAAAAAAGGCACCAACTGAATTCAGAATGTTCAACAGTCCACTGCGACCTCTGTTTTCTTTGAATTCGCTCTAAATTACAGTGATCGCTTTGGCTTTCCAGCAGAGCTGCGTGCATTTAGGGGCCGTTAACAAAGTCCACTGCAGTGGAGAATGGATGATTTGAAACATCTTTAGACCTACTGCTAATTATCTGTATGAAACACGGTTCCTATATATTATACACATACAAGTGACCTTCCATACAATTATACACTTTTTAGGTTTTTTTCTGTTATGTATTTGAGGTTTATCCTTCAAAACAATTTCACCAGAACAAATATTTTTAGTAGGCTGCTTCAACTTATTTTGTTTACGGTCCTGGACCCCCCAAAATAAGGGGACGTCTGGGCGGCCCCCCCCTAACAATTTTCCCCACAGCAAGATATTTATCCATAGTAAACACTGACCCAAGTACAATCCTGTTGTCTAGGTAACAGTGTCATTATGGTCTGTTTCACCTCCATAATGACCAAAGACTTGGTCACTGATGGCTAATTCATTAAATAATGAATTAGGTTTGTTGTGTATTTTACGGTTGATTTTCTATTTGATTGTCTTGTGTGAGCAGAGTCAAGTGTGCTGTTGTTCTGCGTGTGCACGTGTGTGTGTGCACGTGTGTGTGTGCACGTGTGTGTGTGAGCGTGTGCACGTGTGTGCACATGTGTGCACGTGTGTGTGTGAGCGTGCCAGTAAACAGCAGCAGGACCCCAGCAGGCGAACAGTAGCGATGTTGCCACTGGCCACATTGGAGGACCTTGTAATCCTGCTGCTACAGAGCAGGCCGGGTTAGGGCTAATCCCCCCCCCCCCCTCCTCCTGCCATGGCAGTCTATAGGCGCTCAGATCACTGTTAATTAAGGAGATTGACAGGTGCTGGGGGGAGGGGGGGCTCCAGGAGTTCTAATTGGGTCTGGCTGGGTGGTCCACTTCACGTCCGCCCGGTGGACGGATAATCAAACTGCACAACAAAAACACATTGTGTCCAGGCCAGCCGCTCTGTCTGTGTGTGTGTGTGTGTGTGTGTGTTTTTGGGCGGGGTCACGTCAGGCCAGGCCCGTCTGAGCCTCGTAAACAAACGGGGCCCCGGCCCACAGCTGGCCATCGCCGTGGCAACGCCGGGGCTTTTTAAGTGTCTGCGTGAAGAGGCTGCAGCGAGAGAGCGCTGCCACTTGAAACGCCACAATGAATGCTGCCTTCATCTGCAAAGCAAGACATGCTAATGCCCCCCCCTCTCCTCACAGAGCAGAGCGCTGCCATGGGTGAAAGAGCTTTAATTTCATCACGGCGCTTTATTGGTTCCTAGTTAGCCGTCGAAATGGACTGGTTGGGTCTCGGTGAGGGTACGGCTGAGATGATCACCAGCGTGTAGCACGGGTGGGGTGTCTCCAGGGTCGAGACACCAGACGAGATCAGCCCAGCTCCTCTCGTAGCCTGGTGGGGGTCGGGGCCCTCGGTGTGGGGTGGGGTGGGGGGGACTGACTGACTTGTACATGTTGAGAATTGTTCAGTTGTAATCAAACCCCCATTTGTGTTTGTTCTGTGCTGCATGTTGATAACAGCACCCGGCCCTGGGCGTCCTGCAGGCTGGGGCCCTGGGCGTCCTGCAGGCTGGGGCCCTGGGCGTCCTGCAGGCTGGGGCCCGGCCCTGGGCGTCCTGCAGGCTGGGGCCCTGGGCATCCTGCAGGCTGGGGCCCTGGGTGTCTGTACGGCAGAAGCTGCTAAACATCCTCCTTTCTCCTACAGAGTCTCGACACGGCAGCCTGCTGGGACCCCCACCCCACATGAGCCAGCCCCCCCACCACAGGTGCGTTTTTCCCAACCGTCTGCCTGCCTCCTTCCTGCTATGCTAACCTTCCCCAGCTAGCTATCTGCTAAGGTAGAGGTCTTCAACCCAAACCCTGAAGGGCTGCTGTCCTGCATGTTCAAGTGTCTCCCTGCTCCAACACACCTGATTCTAATGAACGGGTCGTCATCTAGCTCCGTAGAAGCCTGATAACGACCCATTTATGTGTAGTCTCAGCATCTTTGTCCATCAGCACTGCGTCACATAAGCTAATTGTGCTGAACATCTGATACATAGACCCCTGTAAGCTGGACAACACTATCAATAAGTGTAGAAGTAGTTTCTTTGGCTGTTAGAGTTGTCACTCACAACATACACGATTCTGGCAGAACACTAGTGCAGTTCTTTGTTTTCAAATTGATTATTCCCCTTGATTTTAAGCAATAACCGTTGCCTACTTATTTAACAGATTTGACTTGCAAACAGCCAGACTCATGTTGTAGTTTCCAAGTAAATATCAGTATTTATTTAACGTCCTATTTGTTATGTTGGTGGTCGTTGTGCATGTCAATCAAAATACTGTCAAGTAAGCGTTAAGGCTTGACACAAGTAAAGGCTGGCTCTGAGACTAAATGTGCCCTATTGTGCTAACCTTCCCCGCCAGTTCAGTGTTTCATTTTTGTTTCCTCAGAAAATGTTTAGTCTGACAACAATTTGTGAAATAGAATCATTAGTGTGAAATGTACTAATTTTATTATTTTGTAACAGTTGCTTATAAAATTATTCAGTTAAAATAAATGTGACTCCAAAGTATTGCTTTTGAGCTGTAGATGAACAATTGAATGAACATGTAAAGTAATACAAGTTAGAAACACTCTTTGTATTTAACATTTTAAGTGTAATTAACATATTTTGATGATCTATAGAACTAGATTACCATAAACTTGACCCCTGACCCGTGCTGGTTTAGATCTTGTGCAGCTTGGCCAGTCTTTACCAGTGGTGCGGTGGTTGTTAAACCGTGATTTGTGGGGGCTGGGTTTCTTGGCGGTTTGTGGAGCTTAATGAGGCATCACTAAAGCCTCCGGGCGGCGGCAGCAGGAGGCCTCTCCAGCCACTAATCACTTTCTCGGCTCCAGCGTTCGAGGGCATCGGGCCTTTGTGTCCAGCGGCACCGCACGGCTCTGTTATTAGCAACAAGTGACAAGTTTCTTTGGCCCCTCAAAGCAGCGCTAAATGAAATGCTGGGGGGGGGGATTAGTGATGTGGACAGGAGGGTGACATGCCTCTGTAATGATGGACAACAGGAGACGTTGGTCGTTGGTACTGTTGCTAATGCAGAGCCAGTCAGTTTGGCTACTGCGACAAGATCCACCTGCTTAACAGGGAAGGTTCTTTGGTTGCCGTGCACAATGACCAACTAGTTTTACTGCAGGTGTTAGTTGTGGAAACTAAAGGAAATGAGTCTGGTTGTCTGCACAGCTACTGCTCGAAAGAGTCGTGAGACAGAAATGAGTTAATAAGCACTAGCGGCTTAATTGTGTTCAATCTCGTGAGTGACAGTGCTAACAGCCAATGACAACGTACTACACCACTTCCTGATAGTGATGTCGTGCTTTCAGGGGCCAGACGTTCAGCAGGAGTAGCGTTTGTGACATAGTGCTGAAGAGGCGGAGACCGATGCTGCGTTAGCTCACCCAGACCGTAGGTTTGAACCCCGCTAAATCCTCACAAATGTGGATGTGTGGATGAGCAAGACACCTAACTAGCTGCTCCCCCTGGTGGTCAGGTGATGCTGTGCATGGCTAACATCACAATCGGTGTGTGAATGTCCATTTACCCAGACCCAGTGGTCATGGGTGACTGATGATGGCCTTCGGCAAGTCCGCCTGTAGGAGCCATGGAGACGCCTGGTAACAACTATCTGTAAACTGATTCCTGCTTGTCAATATACACAATATGTAGGCAGCAGCATAGGACGGCACCATGTGTGTCCTGGTTACCGTTTCTATACCGAGTAGTGTCGACCAATCACGTCTGTGTGGACAGCTAATGAGGCAGTGCACCTTAACCGACGTGCAGTCTCAGAGAAACGGCTTTGGTCTAACGACAGTTTGGCTTTTTATTAGAAACCGTGTGGATATCTGTTCATAAAGATGGACCGAACTCAACTCCAACTCTATTGTCATATCGGACTGTGTAAACTACGAGCAGTGGACAGTGTGAGCCGCTGTGTTGTACTGTGGCTGGGCTAGTACCGCTATGCTAGTACTGTAGCTGTGTTAGCATTGTAGCTATGCTAGCACTGTAGCTGTGTTAGCACTGTAGCTGTGTTAGCATTGTAGCTATGCTAGCACTGTAGCTGTGTTAGCATTGTAGCTATGCTAGCACTGTAGCTATGCTAGCACTGTAGCTGTGTTAGCACTGTAGCTGTGTTAGCACTGTAGCTGTGCTAGCGTGTTACGATGGTGGGCTAGCAGTGCACAGCAGAATTTGCTCATCTTTGGGTGTGCTTGTTTCTCCACTCCCAGGCCACACCAGCAGGGCGGGGGCTCCAGTTGGGGAGGCCCGGGCGAGTCATACGGCGGTGGCCGGGGCGGGCACTCGGGGCGGCCTCACCAACCGAATGCATCCCACGGCCGTGGAGGGGCCCCGGGGGGCTTCTACCAGCGCCCCGACCCCCACCAAGACAGCTGGAGGGACCGTGGGCAGCAACAGGCACGCACACACACGCACCCGCACACTTCTGTTGTTCTCTAGACGTGGTCAGCATGCTGAGAAGAGTCTCACTAAACTCACAATGTCCATAGGTTTTATTTGTATTTTAAATGTATTTTTAATGCTTTTGAATTTGGCATTGAGGTTTTTCCGAGACCAGAAGGCCCACAGTAAACTACACAGCTGTTTTATTGTGTAGCATACTTGTCTGAACACTTTTATTTTTAATTCCACTTGACAAAGAGAAATTGTATGTATTTGTGTTTTTGTTGATACAGAAAGTGTGCTACGCTCTACTACAATGTGTAATTATTAACGTGAATGTTTCCGTGAACCCTGAAACCCAATTTAAGATGGTTGATTAAATGACTTAAATGACGTTGATTTTGGGGGTGTTTTATATCTCATGGTGAAAGCTGGGTGTAATCTCTCATCTAATCTCTCTTCTCCAGGGCCATGGAAGGTCGTTTCCCCTGCCACCACCCAGCCGGAGATATAACTGGAATTAAATTCCAATTTTGTAGTGCAGATGCATTTTGTTTATTTTTTAATTTTTCTTCTCCATGAGTTGTCTTTGTATTTCACTGATGACTTGCCTGTGTTGGCTTTTTAAAGACTAACGCCTGTAACACATGTTTTAATACAAGTCAGTCCAACAAAATGTCTCCTGTCTTATTTTGAGGTTTCTCCAGTAACAACTGACCAGATATTTAGTTGTCTATTTGGAGGCACATTTAAAAATATTCACTAAAATTATTTTTTCTCTCTCAAATATAAATAATAATTAGCTTATATTTGGATATGTGTGTGTAGTTTTTAACTTCTATTATTTTAAAATCTTTTGAAATGTTAGGCCACGATCTGAACACAAGTCTTCGCCACACACTCCTATAGCCATAAGGCCAAATAATAAAATAACTTCAATTGGGACAATTATTTAAAACACTTTAAACATTTATTTACAATGATTTCATTATAAATGATTGTAGCCGATTGCCCAATAAGTCAAAGACCACAATATAAAAATGCAACAGGCCATTTCAGTTCAGTACTGATAATTGTTTTGGTCTAAATAGAAATGGGCTAAAGCAAATTGTTAACAGTTCACAGTAGGCCTGTTGGTATTTATAGGTAGGACCTATCAATGACTTGTCTCTTTGCAAACTACGAAAAATTCGTTCTGGGGTATTAACAGTAAATCTGATAAAACTCCTTAATTCTGTAAATCGAAATAAGAACGTATTACAAGTGAAAACCCAATCGGGATTAAAAACAAATGTTTCCAGTCCGTTAAGATGTAGGCAACCGTAATAACGTGTCCGCTGCTCCACGCGGGCCAGAGTCACCAGCTTCGGCCGTAAAGCAAGTTGTACTCTATCAGCGCCGCGTCCGCCTGGAGCGTGTTTGCGTGCGCGTCCAGCGGGGGACTCGGCGACAGGTCCAGTTCTTCCGCGGAGGACAGCGGGTTCCCGTGGGCCTGGCTGTGACCGGCGGGCTCGCCGCTGCTCGGTCGGTATCCGATCTGGGTCGTCGCTGTTGGCTCGTTCGGGCAGCTCTTGTCGCCCTTACCGGGAGACGCGGGGTTCTGCCGCTGTCTCTCGCACGCTTCCCCGGGAGGCGGCGCGGCGCGGTCCTTTGCCTGCCGCTTCATCTTGTAGCGGTGGTTCTGGAACCAGATCTTCACCTGCGTGGGCGTCAGGTGGACCAGGCCGGCCAGGTGCTCCCGCTCGGGCGCCGACAGGTACCGCTGCTGCCTGAAGCGCCGCTCGAGCTCGCACACCTGCGCCTGCGAGAACAGCACGCGGCGCTTTCGCCGCGGCGCGTGTAGAGCGGCGGCGACCACCTTGTCGTGGTCCGACATCAAGCCCCCCGACCCGACGAACCTGGAGACTGGGGGAGACAACGGGTGTAAGAAAGACAACGGGCTCCGAACAAACGTCTCTTAGCACGCGGACTTACTTGCGGGATAGCGCGGCTCTTGGCCACCGTACCACGCTGCCGCGGACCCGCCGCACCTCACGTTGTCCTGGTAGCAAGGTAGTTCGCCCGCGCTGCCGCAGTAGGCGCCGGGGAACTGCGGGTGGTGGTGGTGGGAGTAGGAGGCCGCGGCGTGCGGCTGCCCGGCCGGCTGGCAGGCCGATGGCTGCCGGTACAGGCTCCCGTCCATCCCGCCGAACCTCCGGTACGTCTCCTCGAAGGGGCTCAAGATGTCGCTCACGGAGAACGGGGTCGTGGACATGGCGTGGTCGGAACCGAACCGGCCCTGCGGGCTCGCTCGTGACGTGTCGTTACACGCGCGCCATACACGCGGGACCCCTGCCGTGAGAGCTCGCGTGTTTGTGTCCTCTCGTGCGAGTCGCTAGCCGGGCTCTTATGGCGGGACTTGGTCCGGACCGCCGACTGGCTGACGCCGAGAGGCGGTGGGCGGGGCCAACGGCGTGACTGACGGGTCTCCGCCAGGGTTTGAATGGCGGCATGTCAGAAAGTTTGAGAAGGTTGTGTTCCCGTGTTTTACTTAAAATAAAATATTGGGCTAAATCATTTAGGAATAGTTGATGTGACTTCTGCAGGCCTGGGATCCACGTCACATTCCAGTTACAAGGAAGACTACATGTTTATTTCAATTACAATTTAAGATAAGAATATATCCACGTACCTCTATTAATATATATTTTATGTATTATGTATTAATACATATTTGTAATTTGATATTTTCAGGAATTAAAATAATGGACCAAAACCAACTCGATGAATGTCTTCTTTTCTTTTCAATTGAAAGCCTATAGCCTATTTTGTTTCTTTATTAGGCCTTAATATTAGGCTATTGCATTGTAGCCTCAGGGCCTTAGGACTATAGTTCGTTTTATATTGAAATCAGTCTTATTTACATTTTTCATGATCCATTTGGGGAATTCATATCAGTTCGGGTTAAATGATTATCGGTGTTTTCCAACATTGCAAACATGAAAAATAACGGATTCCACCACATTGAGACTAATGTTATGTATTGATTATTATTCAAACTCGCTCCTGAAATTAGCTTTATGTCAAATTATTCCCGATATATTAAATATGTTGCTGATTTGGTTTGCGGCAGTCAGCAGACCTTGAAATGTTTGGAGAGGCGCGCATGTTTGTGTGTGTGTGCGTGCGTAATGGCGGTGAGAGTGACCGGGTCTACAACAGAGAGAGCAAAGGTGCACAGTCCTGGTTTGGTCTACAGTTGGAGGAACCATAAGTTCAGGTGGGAGGACGATTCATCAAATAACTTTGTTTAATTTGATTGCTTCCAAATACCAACGACTTAAAGGCCTGTGATGAAGACAGAGTATTGGACATTAGATTTCAATAAAGCCCAAGATGTTCAGGTATTTTCGGGCCCCTGCTTTTTCATTTGGAACTTGGATTTACAACAGCGTTCACTGAGCAGCAACTTTATAAGTGTAATGCCTATAGCTTAAACATTGTATTGCGGAGGTTATATAATTTAATTGAATGATGATACATTTGGCAATGTAATTTGACATGTATAACATTTCAAATAAACTTTTAATCACCTAGTTTATAAAATCAAAATGTTTTCCAAAGTTGACTAAGCTGTTATGTCAGCATATTATTCAGGCTACACTAACAATGTATATAACTAGCCTATAAACAATAAGGAGGGGGTGTTGTTTGTTTCCACGTGAAATGTAGGTTGTAAAGCCCTTTGAGACTGCAATGTGATTAAGGGCTATATAAATAAAATTGACTTGAATCTCATTTGTATGCCTATTTAGCATTAACAGTATATCCTATAATTAGTCAACCAACTAAAGAGGAGGCAACACTGCTAACCCGAACCAAAAGACGTAAATATAACTTTTTTTGTTTTGTTATCTTAATATTAATCCTCATATAGGCTATAGCCTAATTCACATATAGGCCTGAACAAGTTAACCTTTACATTTGGCCTAGTATGAAACATAGGCATATATCCCAGGATGAAACCGGATAGTTTGCGGAAAAGTTACCGACAGGCCTAATGTAGGCCTCAAGCCAAGATAGGCTGTGTAGGCGATAGGCTTAAACGCAATGACAAACACAAACTTGTCCGTTTTAAAGTTGTGTAGGCCAGTCGTGTTTCAAAACTATAGAGAGCCGTATGACTGGAACCAAGCTCGTATAGCCTTCTGCTTCTCGTCCTCGATTCAACTTTATATAACAGACCCTCCCGCAACTTCCAATAGAACCAGAATTTGCTCTTAATATGCAAGTTAATGATTTGGTCCGAGAAAAATAGCTAAATTAAATGTTTTATAGGATATATATATATATATATATATATATATATATATATATATATATAAA
>JAODLL010003828.1:0-11502 GCA_026546735.1 Forbesichthys agassizii
TGTGTGTGTGTGTGTGTGTGTATATGTGGAGGACTTAAGTGTTTCTCGCATACAATGGTTAACTTTGGTCTGTTTTGAAGCCAAGCCCATGGTCGTGGTAATGGCTACAGGGAATGTGCAATATCTGAACTGTAATGATTTAAATCTGAAGAGTAAATGGGTTTAATGTGTACTGGATACTCTCCTCATTTATTCTCTTTTCACTTAATGCTACGTCCCAATTGCATTAGGCTAGTGCACAACCGCAACCGTGCACGTGAGTATCTGGATGTAGGGGGAGGGGTGGAGACCTCCTTGAGCCTAAGAGCAGTCCCTTTTAAAATCTATATTTTTAAAAGCAATTTCTGACGTGAATGAAAGCAGCTATGATCACTGTTTATGTTTGATCGAAGGTTCTCCTCCTGTCTTTAGCTCTCGGCCAGTCAGGTGCCAATGAGTCTGAAGACTTGACAGAGGAGAGAGTGGAACCTCCTTATTTAAGCCAAGGAGATAAACGATGTTAGGCGTTGCTGCATGACAGCCGGCTCTCAGGGGAGCAGGGCTTGCCTCTTCTAAATGAACTCAAATCTCATTAAATAAGCCTTATTTTACCATTAGACTGACTTGTGCAAGTAAGTGTTATTCTGGTATGTTTCTTAATTTCTTAGAAACACAATGGCTTTGAAAGTGAGGCCGAAACGCACGGCTTGATGTTTGCTTTGTGTGTTCGCATTGATCCCATTCCCGCGTGAACAGCGAAGTTAGCTGCTGTTCTGTCTGGCTTTTCCTCAGCATGTGAGAAGCAGCCCTGCCTTGCATTTGGTCTGTCTGCTGTTGCCCTTTTGAACATGTCAGGTAGGAACATGTAGCTGCCAGCTCTCTATTGCAGTCAATGGGTGCACGTGCGGGTGCAATAGCCATAGAACTATATGACAGTAGCGCATTGTAGGTGTGATTGGTGTGCCTGTGTCTGCAAACAGTTACAGTAGCTTGTCTCTGTGAACAGTATGGTGCTTCAGCCTATAGCGTCAATGTGTCTCATTGGGACCTGTATAGAATCAGATGAGGGAGGGAGGAACCGGCCAGGGAATCACTCCATCCCTCATTTTCTGCATATCACCGGTGTATAATATCTATATGTCATAGATAAAAGGGTCACTGACTCACCTGACAGTATGATGATGATGATAACAGCATCTGTAATGGGATGCCCTTGTGTACTGTATCTGTTTTAGCATTATCTGATTAGAACAGGGTACCTTGTTTTCTTATATAAAACACATGGCTCCAGCAATGTTCTACATACATATTTAAAACCGCATATCTTCCGCTGATGCTCTTCATGCTTCAAAAAGACATCTGTTCATTACAGCTGTCAGTTGTAAATGAAATACCCCACGACATGACAGGAACATACGTGTAAGGTCTCGTGTATAGTCATTGTTTCACATTCCTTTCATATCATTTCTATAATCCAGTGTTTTTAGTGAGTGAGTGTTGTGGTCTTGTGTTTGGTAGGACCTGGGTCTGGAAGGGTCTTCGCTCAATGACATATTATACAAGAACGCTGCCTTCCTAAACCTGGTAGACCCCATCTCCCACGAGCTGCTGCTCAGCCTTGCACGAGAGATGCAGTGCCCAAAAAAGGTAATCTGTTTCTGTCTGTCTGTCTGTCTGTTGTACTAATATACAAATAGAGTATGGTTTGTTTGTTTTTATATATATATTTTTTTTTTTAATATATATATATATATTTTTTTTAATTATTGGATAAGATCCATGACATTTCTGTCAGAGAATATAGCTAAGTGTAAATGTAATTCTCTTTTCTGATGCTGTGTTGTCTATATGGCGCAGAGATTGTACCTCTAAACTAAATACATGTTGGGGGGGGCAACAACAAATTCTGCCAAACAATTGTTCTTTTTGCATGTCAAGCCTGGGGAAATTCATAAATAACCAAAGCATGCAGTTTTCACGGGTGATTAGTCATTTTTATGTAGGAAATGGATGCCAAGAGCAAAACAAAACAAACCTGACTCGCTGTGAAGAGAAATAGTAGTTGAATCTCACTTCCACCTCTTTTCTTTCCCACACTGCATGTGATTAGATTATCCTGCTCCAGCAAGACACCCAAATTGCGTTTTGTCCAAGAATAGCTCAAGGCGTCAACGATAATAACAAACCTTTTGCCAGATTTGTCTGGAGGATCTTAGGTTTATAACAGCTGAAAACTATTGTTAAAACCAAGAAGAAACATTTAGCTAATAAAACGCAAGTACAAAATGAAAATATGGAATTGTAAAAACTGTTTATTTTGTGTGCACAATGTGAAACACTAGTACATCTAATCATATACTATAGTTGTTTTCAATGTATGGTTCAGAACAGTTTTGGTGGGTGCAGTCTTCATTGTGTTCATGATAGTTATTGTTTTAATATATACTTGCTCGTTCTGTTTCAGAGACATTGATTAAGCATAGTCAATGACCAAAAGAAGATGTCAGTGATGATCTCTATTGAACAACGTTCTTATATTGGACAAGGCTTAAGACATGTATGTGAAAGTGGCTCGCTGTGTAGTAGTTAAAATGCTATATTGTATACTAATACAAGGAAGCTGGTTAGGTTCAGGATGCAACCGCCGCCCCAAGCACACAAACATAACTAATCACATGTAAATTACATTGCTCTGTCATGTTTGTTCCCACAGGACACGGACACAATCAAGTCCTCAGATAAGATCTGCAGACAACTGATCTATCACCTGACCCCGCACTCAAAGTGGCTCAGACAGAGCATGTCAAGACGCAAGTCCCAGGCCTGGTAAGAGCCACCCATCCAGTCACCGCCAGAGGTGTAAAGTATACTTTGATGGGAAGTATTACTTTGTGGAAGGTGTACTAGTAACTTTTGCTTTGCTACAGCTCAAACATCTAGTAACACTTATAATTTCTAATCACTACATTTCCTGCTATTTTACACTACCTTTATGGCGGGATCGGCCAATATGAGCAAATGTTGCTGACTGACTAACCTTGTTAAAAAGTGCATGCAGTACATTCAAGACAGTAGGTGGTGGTAATACCCCATGTAGACAGTAGGTGGTGGTAATGCCCCATGTAGACAGTAGGTGGTGGTAATGCACCATGTAGACAGGAGACAAAAACCGAGGCATGAACCAAACTGTGGATTTGGTGAACCGTTACACCCCTAACTACTACTAAAAAGAGTTTTTGGGATATCCCATTAACCATGGATGAACAACTATTGATTTGTAGTTTAGTTAAGTAAGTAAACGTTTATTGTCAGGGCACTTATTCAGTTACATTAAATGTATCATGATAATTAATTTAATTACTTTAGTACACCTAATGGCACAAGATTTAAAGTCATGCTCCAATCATTCATACATGCATATGAATTGTCTAATATGCCAGATGCCACAGAGCAGAATACTGGGCACAGCCTCATGTTGAGTTGCTGGGACTCCCATCTTTTCAAAGAGACAATATTAGTATTATACAGATATGGCCACAGGCCAACCTGAAGCCAACAGAGTGGTAACCACAGCTGCCAGTCATGTGCGCATGGTGCTCAGGTCTATGTGTTGCAGTTGACCCTTTGCCCTTTAAATGTGGGGACGCTATAAAGGGTTAATTTTGCGGTTGTATTTTTTTAAAAGGCCAGGAGGAAGGTTATGCTGAAATATGATCCCACCTGGCCGGATGACTGTTTTTGATGTGCAAATGATGAATACAAAATTAACTTGCATAGAAGGAGAGACATGTTTTTTTTTGTGTTTTTTTTTTACAAATGGAGACAGTGTGCATGACACACACTTTTTCTGGAGATGAAAATAATTCAAAGGGTGAAATGAGGACACTGTGACTGAGACTCATTTTACTAATGATCGTATCTGTGCATGGAATCAGATAAAAGGGATATAATATACCAATACGTTTCCTTCTTTGAACTGTCGTGCCTGTAAGACATATGTCGGGTCAAATAAGTGAAGACGGAAGTGGATTTAACACTGACAGCATGCAGAGAGTGGACAGTTGAAAGGATTGTTTTTATTATTGTGTTGTTAGCTTTGTGTGAGCTTCATGCAACACGTTAATCATTAAAGCAAAAACGAGTCCCTCCTTAAGCATAACTATATTGAGTGCGTACCCTCAAACTTCTTGCAGTTTTTAATGCATTTCTGTTGTCACTTGGTAACTTGCACTATTAAATACAAACCGTATAGTATAGGTTTTAAATTTAGAGCTCTCAACATGGATCATCATATCATTTTATAGTCAGCCCTGTTGTAGTTAAGACTTCGAGACTTCGAGACAGGGCCTCAGTCATTTCTATTGATACCTCCTGTGACAGTTATGATTAGGCAGCAGTAGTAGTAATGTTCTCACTTGCGTGCATGTGTTTTGTTTGCTTTACCTGGTCGTGGACAATGCAAATAAAAGCAGCAGATATTTATATACCAGTACTTTGTTTATTCATGTGTACTGCAACGGGGAGCATTATAATCCCAATGCAGTAAATACTATATCCACATGCTCTACTCTTGTAGAGACAAGGTTCACTCAAATGTATTATGTTAAATATGTGACTTGTACAATACCGTTTAGCCTACCTACATACAGTATGTGTCCAATAATTGTTTTCTTTTATTTGTAAAAGCAAATACGTTAATTGAAGGGATTGCCACAATGAACTAAAAAGTATTGTCAGCAAACAGTACCAACAAATGAGATACAAAACAATGTAAACTTGGATGTTATGTACTGTATGTGTATAAATACTGTTTAGCCTACCTACATACAGCATAAGAGTGTGTTTTCTTAGCCTCTCCCTGTCATGGTGTTGCTGTACTACATCCCCAGGAGGGTTCCGTGAATAATAGAGCATAAACTTTAGCGTTAATGATGTGAGCAGAGAAGAGCACCCATGTGGGGAGTTAAAGTTGAGGAGAGAAATTATAAGATGGACTTTGATCATATTTAAAGTTGGAATAAATCTGTACATGTAAAAGCTGAAATAAATGTTTTTTTATTATCAATTTGAATCCATTTACATTCTTACATCTTAATATAAATTGCACTCAATGCTAATAATCTCTACGGTCAAGTAGCGCTGGGTTAAAATAAATCGTTCTTTTTTTCCATATTCTCAATCCATTTGGCACATCCTAATGACTAATTTCTTTGCAGACAACAACCAACGTGTAATGTGCACACATGCTGCTCTTGCATGTACAGTAAAGAGCACTATGGCGCGTTGTATTAATAGTTAATTCACAGTGTGGTCAGCGACGCTGGTGAAAGATGCTCGATACAGTATTTGATATCTCTATGGAAAAACAGAAACACCAGATTATTTGCACACAGAACTAGACTGTGCAGATATATTCACAGAATGTGAAAGTGGCTTACAATCGCTGACCTTTTAATTTAAATGATAGAATGATAGATGAGAGAAGATTGGGTTCAGATCAAGTCTGCATCGCATTGATTTGTGATCGGATTATGTTATCCTGCCCAATAGCCCGAGAAGGTTTGAAAAGCTCTCTAGTTCTATCTTATTAACAGTTGGTGGGGGAAAATAAAATATATAAATACTATGCTAATACGTTCAAAACTGTAGAAGACACATTGACCATATAACTGTTTATTCGCTATCCTTATTCTAAAAGATTCATTAGATTTTTTATGTTAGTACCTGGGACATTTTCTTCTTATTATATTCTTTGACATCAGCTCCATATTTGGCAAGATGTGCTTCTATTATATTATCCAATAATAGAACTGTCTGCTTGTGATCAAGTAAGATTTGTACGCTGTAAAGTCTTTCTTCCACTACAAAACCTGATTCCTAGCTAACAGATTGTGACCTAGAAACTGATTTTCTAATGTATCATCTACTTGGATTTTTGAGCAGCAACAAAAAAGCTGGTTTCATTCTCTGATACAATAACAAAGGCTATGAAGACTGTTTCAGAAAATGCTTCAGATCAGACTCAAAAGGCTTTCTGTCGAAGAGCTGTCTTATCAAAACATATTAACACCTTCAGGGGTGTCCAAGCTCTCTGCGACCAGTCCAACACCTGTGTCTGCCAAAGATACATTTTCTGTCAAGTAAAAGACAGCGGTGACTTTAGGTAACAATATGAAGGGGGAAGGAACTCCATGTGTTTCTCAGCACAGACTAGACACAGGCCTCTATTCTGTGTATTTGGTGCTTTTCATATTTTCATTGTGATTTTAGGTCTGGAGGATCATCCTGCATCAACATATATCTGATAATAGAAATGCTCTTACAGGCACAGCCTTGTCATCTTTTGCTTTTAACATCTCCCCGTAATGCACTTTAGAGGATTATTTAGGGCCAGAGTGTCACTGTACATCTCTGGCATTGTGACCAAAACACTTGAGAGCACCCCAAGTGACAAGTGCAATAGATGCCACAGTAAGTCACCGGATGCCCTGGGCTGTTTTGAATTCCCACTGGCACTGAGTGCAGGGTTGTAGGCCATTTCAATAACAGCTTGAGTTTATACACATCTGTTGGAGAAGGTCAGCAGGTGCGACTTGAAAACAAAGGTTAGAGGGGTGGTATGATGCAGAACTCTGTCTACCACAGTAGTAGAAATCCTTCTGCTGGAGTCCGTTCCACCAGCGATGGCTTCTCCAGGTCAACACATCATAGTGTGCCATGGCGTTACAGTTGTACAAATCAGCAGCAGATGGCTACTTCACATTAATGTGAAGGGCCTTAGGGCTTTCGAAGGCTTTTGCTATGTGCCTGGGCCTGCACACCCCCCTATTAGAGAGGTTGAGGTTCATCTACACCTCAGTGGTTGCCAGATATGACATTTTTATGGAAACATCAATTCTTTAACTGGTTTGGAGGATCAATACACCACAACAACAACAGCAACAAGGATTTAATATTAAATCATAGTGGCAGATAATTGTGAATTACCGACCCCCACTCCCCAACTAATGTATTTTGGCATACTTATTACATTACATACATATTGATATCCTTTGTTACCTCTTGGAAAATAAGTCTTCATCTTTCTCGCACAAACTAATGGTATTTCAATATAGAGTATATAGTAATACAGTGTTCGTATGAGGAGGCTTTTGCTGTATATCAGTTGTTCTCAACCCTGGTCCTGGGAATCTGCTGCCCTGCATGTTGTAGATGTCTCCCTGGCTGCTCCAACGCACCTGATTCACATGAATGACTCTATCTCAATCTCTGCAGAAGCCTGATAACGAGCCATTCATGTGAATCAGGTGTGGGTCCACAGGACCATGGTTTCGAACCACTGCTGATGTGATATTAAGTATACACACATTACAGTTTAAAGTCCAGGCGTATGACCTGCTGGGATGTTTGGGCTCATCTATTAATCCTAGCAATTCCCCACAACAGAGCATCTGTCAGCTTTCCATTCTGGACCTCTTCCTTTAAACCACACACGAGACACAACATTACACCAAGGCCATGTCGCCATGCAGGCCATAGATGGAAGTCCCACTTAAGACAGGAATGCTAAACTAGCTGCTAACCTAAGGGTGTGTTTTCATTATCTATTTCTTTTGTTTTCCCCTACCAGCCTCAAGACAACCCTTCAGAAGAAGCTGTCCAGTGACACGGTTGACTTGTCGGGTATCCCCCTGTCCAGTCGTGACATCCGCCAAGTTGCCTTCTACCTGCAGAGTAACGGCGACGGCATAGTGGCGGTGGACGTCAGCTTCACCGAGCTCCACGACGACAACCTGAGGCTCCTCCTGCCTCTGCTCGGTGCGCTGCCGAAACTCGGGACGCTGGCGCTCAACGGCAACCGCCTCACCCTGGCGATAGTCAAAGACTTCGCCGAGATGCTGAAAGACTCAAAGACGTTCTCCAGCCTGGCCTGGATAGACCTCGGCAACAACGTGGACATCTTCACCATGCCCCAGCCGCTTTTAGTCGCCCTCCGGCGTCGCTGTAGCTTGAAGAGCAGCCTGCCTACCATCTACGAGTACACAGAGGGACAGCCCTACAGCTACCATATGGAGACCTCCCTCGAGGAGCCCAGCCTCTACGAGGAGGACGAGGAGGAGTACGAGGAGGGGATGGGGGAGGAAGGAGGGGGCGAGGACGAGGGAGATGACATGGGGAACAAGCTGGAGTTAGAGCCATGGGGTTTAGGGAGGAAGAGGCTCTCGAAAGACTTCACCTTGCACTACTGCGAGAGGTGATAGATGTGTCGTTGTTTCCCCTAACCCACCCACCCACCCCAGGTGTACCCAATCGTGGTTTAAAAAATAAAATTTCGTCTTCAACCACCCTCTTGCTTCTCTTTACCCTCCCGCTTACACCCAGCCAACCCCCGAGAGGCGCAAATGAGCTTAGCGGCCACATTCTATCCGTTTGCCGACGCAGCGGGCCAAGCCTGCCTCAGCCATCCATGAGTTACCCACACAAGATGACGAGTAGAGTGTAGGTCAGTGGGGACCCAACTTACTGTGTTGGCGGATGGTGCTCTCGGGAACCAGGCGCGGTTTCATTGGAGGGGGGCTGGATGGGTTTGTGAACAGGTGTGCTCTCTCTCCGGTAGCTGAGGAGCCAATCAAAGCAGCTTAGGCGGTTGGATGGAGGAGTAGCATGTCTGGGGTAGATGAACTGGAACAACAGTTAGTTTTGGAAATGGCGGATCCCTCTGGATTCTGTTGCAGGACTGAGACTGGCAGGCAGTGTTCTCTGTTAATCTCTCAACAAAACACTGTAGAGTCAATGACCCGTCACATGACGCCAGAAAAACTGCTAGGTAAAGACTTTTTGCGCCCAACCCCCCACCCTCTGCCCTCTTCCCGCCCTCCTTTCGTGAATACATTCCCATCACTTGTGTAGATCTAAATGATGTCACAACACGGCTCGGTATTTACACAGGCTATTTGTGTGCGCTGTTGAACAAAGCAATCAGGTGTGACTTAACGATGACTAGCGGTCACCGATGAATATATGTACTCACCGAAGCTCTGATAGTTGTCATCACCTGGTACCCGTTTGTCTGTTTTAGTTCTCTTCATCATTCATCTGTTACAATCAATATACTGAATGTGACACCACAACCGCTAATATTACATATAATATGTCCTTAGTAGGGTATACACATAGGCCATTCATTCTGTCAGCCTTATTTCAAAATATGTTGTAGTTTACATTTATTTGTACTTGTTTGGTCCTATGTTTGTTCATTGTGGGGCCCGGCCATGACTGTTATGGTTTGTTGTGGTCACAGTGTGGTCAAACACTGGGCAGACTCGAGTGTTACTTGCAGTAGCATGAAACTATTGATCAGTTAGACCGACTCACTGAAACAGTATTCTTTTTAAATTAAACAGAAAGTTACATTTACACTGTTTTTGATGTTTGTATGATTAATTTGCATAGAACAAGGAAGATAAGATCATTGCAAAAATGTGTATCACCAAATATATTCTAAATGTCTAAATATGTATTGTGTTTTGAAACTGAATGTCTTACTACAGCTGAACTGCAATTATGTGTAATGTGTATATTATTTATTATTATTTAGGTATTTTGTCTTTTGTAGTGAAACAAAAATAACCTAATCAAACAGTGTATGTCTGATATAGTTACGCAGATAATTCTCCACCAAATGTACACCATGCTGAGAATAACTACCTAGCAATTACTGTAGCTGCATACATCTTTATGTGAAATGTTTCCTGTAAATGTATACTGTGCACACTTCATGTTGTTTGTCAACATATTTGTTATTGTAGCCTGTGTGTATTTGTTCCATACCAAATATTGATTACTGCCAATTAAATAAAAAAATGATTTGAAGATCTTGCTCATGAGTGTAACTCATTACATACAGTCTGTGTATAAGTAGTTCACCCCACCTTGCAGAGTGGAGGAGAAGCTGCACTCAATCAGCTAATAAAGGCAGAGTACAAAAGAGACCTAGGCTGCATCTGAATACCCGTACTTGTCTACTCTATAGTAGGCAAAAAGCAGTACATCACAATTAGTAGTATGTCCGAATACTCAGTAAGCAGTTGGTAGTAGTCGAGTGGTGTACTACCTCCGTAGTGTACGAAAGTTCCACACTATGCTATCCCATAAGTCAGTTGGGCACTATCCAGAAAAAAAATCGAAGAAGATAAATAGCGGTAAATAAAATATAACATGACGGGAGCAAGCAGCGAAGGTGCGGTGATATACAAATATAAGTATCATAATCATACTATCACTCCAAAGTAAAGACAATTTTATATGAGTAGATATAAAGTAGTTTTTTTTAAATATGTGGCTATTGAGGTGAGTTTTCGCAGCAAACATCCGGGTCAAAGGACAGGTGAGATGGCAGTTGAGTATATCCGAATTGTGTCCATACTACTCGCTTGCTTACTCATAGAACGTACTAGACTAACAGTTGTGTAGTAGGTACTTCACCAAAGGTAGTCTATACTGAGTATTTGGATGCAGCCTTAAGAGGCCTGTTCCATAAAGCAAGCTACTGTAAGAAAAGTAGGGATTCAAGTCTAAAGCCTCCTGTATACCCTATGCTAAAGGACATAAGAAAGAATTGAAGCACCTTTCCATAGCACAGAGGTATTCAACAAGGGGTCCGGGCCCCCTAACGGGTCCTACTGCAGGGAGTCCTCCAAATGATTTGATCCCAAAGAAAATATACATTAACATAAATAGAACCTGTGCTATATAACTAAATTATTATTTTAATGGCTTAATTAATGATTTACATTATACCTGGCACTATAGGCCACCCAAACATTATTGTTGGCCCGGCAACTAAATCATTTTATACCATACTGTATGTGACAAGCCAAGTTTTCTTGGAAAAGCGTTGAAGACATTTGCCTTAGCATTTATAGAATTCGAACAGTTCCTAAGCTAAAACGACTATTGGGATGCAGCCCTGCTACTGACAGTAGAGCTGGGAAGTAAATATGTAAATATGTAAAAAAGTGTGTGATTCGCTGTGGTCAAGAAGTGTTGACTCTGGACTAGATTACAGGTGTGGATATTCCCTGGAATACCCAGCCTATAACCCGTGGGAGAGAGTTGTCTACAGGTCATTGTGATCCCTTTATTTACCTCTCCTGTATGTAGGTTACCTGAGTGTTGGCTGAGCTGCTTGCATTGCTGTCTACTCCAAGTAGCTCTCATAGGGTCTGTTCTCTATACCCTTCCCCCTGCAATGCCCCTTGCTTGAGGACAGCTGTATTTAGAACACCTTATTTAAAACACCTTTTTACTCACTGCCACTTACATTCAGTACATAGCTGAATATGTTGTACACCAGTTGTAAGCAAATTATGTTAAAATCATGACATCAGCATCAGAGCTAGCATAACTATATAATTCACAACATATATTACCAACATATCATCATTTATATATATATATATATATATATATATATATATATATATATATATATATATATACAGTATCTATAAAAAGTATGTG
>JAODLL010003829.1:0-11501 GCA_026546735.1 Forbesichthys agassizii
CCCCCCCCCCCCCCCCCCCCCCCCCCCCCCCCCCCCCCCCCCCCCCCCCCCCCCCCCCCCCCCCCCCCCCCAACCGGCTAGTGAGACACAGTAGAAAAATATGAGAGGGGAAGAAAAGAACCAAGTATGAGATAGAGAGAGGTGACAGGAGAGACCAGGAGTGTCTGTGAGGGGAATACAAATGGACAGAGGGGAAGCACAGATGGACGGGTTGGGGGGGTTGGTGGGGGTGTTGAGGGTTGAGGAAAGGAGATAAAAGAATGTGAGAAAGATGGATTCACTGTTGCCTAATGAGAAGACAAAGGCAATGGAATCCACATCGATCTCTGCCCCACAGCAAGCTGGCTTTATATCTCACAGGTAGAGAGATAAGACATGCTGTGAGGCTTACCAGAGGCAAGCAAGCATACAGTTGTAGGAACAAGTCAATGGATACACTCTCTCAGGTGTGTTTGTGTGTGTGTGCGTGTGTGTGTGTGTGTGTGTGTAGGGGGGGGTTATGTTCCAGCATCGTGGTCAGTATGTTTGTTCACAATCATGTTTATGTATTGAGCTGCACACACACTTGTGTAGGTTTATGGAGGTGTGTCGATATTATGGATGCTGGCAAGGGTGAGGGAATAGGTGGATTGGGGGCTAAAATAGCAGGGAAAAAATTGGATGGCCAGGTCTAAATTGAGTACAATAATTGAGTACAGCATCTTAAACAAGCAATTTCAGTAGAAAGCCTAAATGATTTGACAAAATGATTATAAACTTCTAATACCCACTAAACAAGTAGGCTATGAATGACGTATGGGCCAGATTCCACAATTCAAAAAAGTATAGTCTGCATAGCTATTATGTATGTACTGTATTTTATGATATATATTTTTTTTAATTTATGGGAATTTATGGCAAATTGGAAATATAATTTGAAACATGAACCTCTGCACAACTGAAAATAGAAACAATGTTTTGGATGTGACAAGCGAGTTGCCTTCATTTACTCCAAACAACCAGCCAATTAAATCACGTTCATTTAACAAAAGGTGACCTGTACGTCGCAGACGAGTTCTCAACGTATCTGTATCTCAACACACTGTTAAAAAGCCTACTGCAGCAAACGGACACTTACTGGATGTTTGAGCTGTTCCAGTACACCGCATGGCGGTTGTTGGCTCGCGACAAGTGCAAGTTTGTAAGTGCGAGCGTCATGAGACTGAGAGAAAACGTTGCGAGAGCCATAATCCCTCTGTAGCTCTCTTCCAGCTGCCTTCCCAGTCCTTCTGTCCCACACGGCGGGTCTCCTACAACATCCCGGTGGTCGAGATGGATGCAACTTTCCGGTAACCTTCAGAATAGATTGTGACTTGCTGTGTTTAGCCAAGTGTTCTTCAACTCAAATCCCATCGCGACGAGTCCCATTTAGTCGCCTTCTCAAATGCCAAATATCGCGCACTTATTTTTGTTTGCGGTGCACTTTTAAATCTCTACGTTGGATATTCATTCCGCTTCTGCCAATGCTGAATACAACAAAAAAAGAGAGAGAATACATGAAATGACAAGGCAAAAAAAGATATTCGAAGTGAACGGTTAAAGCTAAAGTAATGTTAAGGCTTTTACACTGCACCGGACAGGATTCGTGATGCGTTGAAATTTCAAGCTTTGTCTACTGTGCCTGGCACTAGTAGTGATAACACCAGCCACGCGCTGCGCACTGAGCGTTGCAAACCCGCCCTCTGATGGACAAGATGCGCTCTCCTGTCCATCTAGCGATAGTCCCGCCCCCGGATCTTTTCGTGTGTGTATATATGTAAGATAAATCGAGTAGGAACGAGTTTAAGTAATTAAACTATTTCCATAAACTATTATATTTCCTTAAACTTTAAGGAAATATAATAGTTTATGGGTAGTGCTAACTACTAGCTATCTAACCCAATGGTAGCCAACAGAATTAATTGATGAATTAATTGCATAGGCTAGTTTTTGATTACATTTTGCTTTTTCATCTCTTAACTATTTCCAACAATATGTGTAATGTTATACAGTATTCATAAACGTGGTTGTAGAGGATATTCTTTAAATTATAAGAAAGCCATTTATCTACAGTAAATGGCCCTCCTATATTACAGTAACATGGACATTTGTGTCACCTCCTAGATGTATCACTAAAGGTCATATAGACTTTCTTTGGAAATAAAACCTGTGCTAAGTGTGCCAAACCATTGTAGCCTACAGTCGACTCTCTCCTCCTCTCATTTATATACATAACTCCTGCCTGTTTTGCTCCAGTTTGCTCTCACTCATTCGCTCCCCCTGTGTTGTTTTTGTCAGTGATGACGCCTCTCTCTCTCGAGTGCCCTCCAGGCACGTTGCCGTGGTGACTGGAGTAAAAGGGGGGATGAAAGAGAGAGCACCACGTCGGTTCCACCCGACTCCTTCTCTCGCTGTCCCACTGGCAGCCCTGCAGGATCACTGCTGCCTCCAACACCATTTGCCACCCCTTTAGTGTTCCTGCATCTTCTCGTACTGTAAGCTCCTCTCTCTGTGATGTCCTGAAACCGCCCATCCACCACCAACTAGGGTGAGATGAAAGAATGGACTTTTAGTGTGTTTCCTGGGACCCCATGAAAAGTGGTACACGGTCAAATGAATGCTCATGAGGTGTGTGTGTGTGTGTGTGTCTTTGTGTGTCTGACCGCATGCATTTGTGTGCGTGTGCGTGCCCTGTGAGTGTGGGTGCCGTGTGTGTGTCTGACCGTGTGCATGCCATGTGTGTGTGTCTGAACGCGTCCATGTGTGGTGTGGTCGAGTGCACGCCACGTGTGTGTGTCTGAACGCGTCCATGTGTGGTGTGTGCGTGTGCACGCCACGTGTGTGTGTCTGACCGTGTGCACGCCACGTGTGTGTGTCTGAACGCGTCCATGTGTGATGTGTGCGTGTGCACGCCACGTGTGTGTGTCTGAACGCGTCCACGTGTGGTGTGTGCGTGTGCACGCCACGTGTGTGTCTGACCGTGTGCACGCCACGTGTGTGTGTCTGGACGCGTCCATGTGTGCGTGTGCACGCCACGTGTGTGTGTCTGACCGCATGTGTGATCTAAGCTAATCGAAGCATGCCAGTGTCAGAAGATAGCACATTTCTCACAGTGTGATACAATAGGATAAACTGCGTGTGTGCTCATCACCTACACTGCTGTTTCGGCTCCTGTGTGTGTCTTTGCATTTGTCTGTAGGCGATGGTAGACATTAGTTACAGTTACCATGGCTTGTTACCTTGACTCTGGCTCTGTTTGTGATTCATTTGTGAACAAGAGCTATGGGTACATTGATTATCATTATCATCAGTCAGCCCAAGCAATTCCATACATCCTTGTTGGTTTAATATTGATTACCAAAATGATTATATTCCCAGTGAAAAGAAAATGTAATATTACCTTGGATGGGAACTACTTTCCCGTTATTATACAGTTATGCTCCATGCTTTTATATTGCCTTCTTTATATTTGTTTGCTACTTTTGTCATTGTCCCGTCACATCATTTCAGAGCGATGGCTGCTCTAACGTTAATTAATGACAGACATGGTTGACGTGATTGAGTTTATTGTCCACTGGTTGTGTCAGTAAACAACCATGCATCTGATTAATAGGCTCATTTAGGGAAATGTCAAACACTGAATGCAAAGTGTACGTGGCAAGTAGCGCCTGTAGCCGAGGCTTTTTGAACCGGGTGACATCTGTCACTAATTTCCAGACAAATAAACATCTCTGTGTAAGAGCGCCGTGTCCCACGCCTGCTATGAATGCTCATCTATGTGGCTGTAAGCTGTGCTGACACAAACACTTCACCTGCACACCTCTCCTTCAGGAGAAATCTGCATTCTGCAGCCCCGGTTTCCCCAGTGTGCCCAAAAGAGGAGGATAAACGATAGGGAGAGACAAAGTGAGAACGGGACAAAGAGACAGAGAGAGAGAGGGAGGGGAGGGGAGGGGAGGGGGGTGCAACAAAGTGAAAGAGAGCTAGAGAAAGGGGTGACAGCCTGGGGACACACCAAAAACGGTTGAAGCAGGAGAGAGAAAATAAAGGTGAAGCATTACAGATAGAGAAGAGGGGAAGGTTGTGAAAGACATAAACAGTGGAAAGCGGATGAAAGAGCGAATGTGGAAAGGTAGAAGCCCGTGGAGGAGAGCGGGTGGGCGGGCAGGGGGGGGGGGACAAACACAGAGAGGCATTAGCAAGATGGAAGAAAGGCCACCAGCGTTTTGGTAATGGCACGACACTGAGGATGGCGGCTGGCCTACGCTGTGGGTGGGCGTCACTCGCTTTGTCCCCTTGAGCACGGTGCTTAACCTGCCTCGCTCCAGCAAGTACCCAGCTGTGCAAATGGCTAATGTGATTGTGAAGATATAAGCCCGGGATAATGGCATCTGCCAAGCAATCAAGAACAATGTTCTACAGCGTCAGGCCTTGATGAAAAGGGAGCACCGGGGAAATTGATGCACGAACGAGGGTTGAGCCTTCGGGGAGAAGGAGTGATGCGTCGGTAAATGGTCGCAAACAACAGAGAGCTTGAAGTGTAAGGAGGAGAATTGTGCGTGAAATGTGACTAGGGAAGCAAGAGTGAAGTTTAAAACAAAGTCATATAGTCAAGATAGATTTGCTGCTCCACAAAGAGCTGTATGGAAATTAATGCAGTAATTTATGTGCGTAGCCTAAACAAACAGGTTGAAATTTAATTACAATACGATGAGGCTCAGAAGGGTAAATAAAGGTTTCTTGATGCAAAATATTGCATCAAGGGTCACCTTAATGGACTTGACGGCCCCCCACTGGGAAAATTGAGAGCCACCAGGGGGTAAGGAGGCTGGTGCGGATTCAGAACCATACAAAATGATGTTTTGACAGTCAGGAGGTGGTGAGGTATGGTGCAGCACGGTGAATAGATGCACTTTCAATGGCATGAAATATTGAAGAGAGGAGTGCAAATATAAGAGCTGGCAGAACAGCGTGTGTCTGATGAGCAGACAAAACGTGCAGAGAGGAGTTATTAGCATGACTGTTACAGATGAAAGGAAAAAGAAAAAGATATAGATAGATAGATAGATAGATAGATAGATAGATAGATAGATAGATAGATAGATAGATAGATAGATAGATAAAGCATTTCCCCTTTAACAGTTAGGATTACTTAGTTATGTTTGCGCTTACAAAATAAAAAACAAGAAACAAAAAATGATTTAGCTGAAATAAAATGACATCGAAAACCAAATGTTTGTCTAGTGGTCCAGGTGTTCGGCTCCCAGCTTGAAGGTCATGGGTTTAAGTTCCAGAGTTGGGTGAGCTGTCTAACCCACTACTGTACCTGCTTCATGTAACACTTTTGGGTAAATTACCTAAACATCTTATCTTTGCTCTTAATTAGACTTTGACTTGAAATGTTCTGATTGGTACGGTAGATGTGTCAACTGATGATCATGGTGATATACTGTATTGTACAGAAGGCGATATGAGCAAGACTGTCACGGTCACTTGTTTTGATTTGAGTTTGAAGTTAACAAGCGTTCTTGAGAACGACCCTGATTTTAAGTGTATGCAGTAAATTATTTGTATCCACCGCAAACAAATTAATTGAATGCATTATCTAGGCACTTACACACAGATCAGCCATGTTGCACTTTCTACTGTACATTATGTTCAAGTGATTTAAATTATGAATGGAAAAAAAGCATGTCCAGTTGTTTTATAGATAGATAGATAGATAGATAGATAGATAGATAGATAGATAGATAGATAGATGTACTGGCCGATGTGGCAAAAAGATTTTGTGAAAGTGTATAAATGCTCTACCCTCCCACGTGATTGACCAGAAATCAATACCTATTACAGGATTCTTGTTGTAAAATGTATCGGTAGTGGCGCTGTGCCTCAGAAATGGGATGCTACTTGTCTTTAGAGAGCATTGGGCTTTCAACATGCCTACATATACAACATAACGCCATATACAACAACATTTGACAGGTACAAGTACGGTACGAACAAGTATTGACACGCATATGGCACTCTGAGCGCTACGGCCTGCCTGTATTAGGAGGAGTTGGGGCGGTAAGCAAGTCAGTTGAAGACTGACAATCATGTTGATTGTACCTTCTATTCCCCTCCACTTCTCCCTCCAGTCTCTTCTCGGAGACAGGGAAGATTGGTTTTGCACGACAAAGCAAATGTACAAACAACAGCTGCATCAATAGATGAGCTCAGATCAGCAGTCTCGACTGACCAGGCCACGGGATGAAGGTCGATGGAGAAAGCAATTAAGTACGGTGCTCAGTATATTCACAGATGATCCGTGCTCTTCTTGCCCCTCTCTCTCCATTTCATTCTCTCTTGCTTCCATCTTTTGCCGTCACTGTCTGATGTCGCGTATTTGTTGTTATGGTCAAACAGTTTCTTGAATGCAGTAATGAGCTTGATGGAGGCCAACACTGCTAGGTTTTTAACATGGGCGTGACGTTATCTTAGCATGTGGACGATATGAGCAAAGTTGCACTTTGAATCTCCTCATGCTTTTCTGCATCCTTAATGAGAAGCAATGGACCTGGCAGCTGGACTGACTGGCAGAGTGAATCAGAGTCAAAGGGCAGTGTTAGTCATTGCATGGCAGCCTCGGGGCCTCGCTGAATTATAGTAATGTGCTTGGAGAGCAGTTATTATTAGTATAAGAAAAGGACTCCCAATATGCCATAATGATAGCTTGTACAGGTGCCTGGAACATTTTTTTTTCTTCTTAGATTCATACTGTCCTCCTTGGCAGACTTTACAGCAGCATAGTCGAGCAATGATAATCCTTACCAGCAGCATCCCATACCCATCCATTCATCCGTAATCCATCCATCCATCCATCCATCCACCCATCCATCATCCATAATCCATCCATCCATCCATCTATCCATCCATTCATTCATCCATAATCCATCCATTCATCCATAATCCATCCATCCATCCACCCATCCATCATCTATAATCCATCTATCCATCCATCCATTCATCCATAATCCATCCACTCATCCATAATCCATCCATCCATCCATCCATCCATCCATCATCCATAATCCATCTATCCATCCATTCATTCATCCATAATCCATCCATCCATCCATCCATCCATCCATTCATCCATAATCCATCCATTCATCCATAATCCATATATCCATCCATCCATCCATCCATCCATCCATAATCCATCCATTCATCCATAATCCATCCATCCATCCATCCATAATCCATCCATTCATCCATAATCCATCCATCCATCCATCATCCATCCATCCATCCATCCATCCATCCATCATCCATCCAGCATCATCCATCCATCCATCCACCTATCTATCCTTCCATCCATCATCCATCCATCCATCCATCCATCCTTCCATCCATCCATCCATCCATCCATCCATCCATCCTTCCATCCATCCTTCCATCCATCCATCCATCATGCATCCATCCACCCATCATGCATCATCCATCCATCCATCAATCTATTTATCTATTTCAAAAAGAATACAGAACCTGGCCCACCCTGCTGCGTCCGCACGTCGATAGCTATTTTCTCGCCTCCTCAGTAAATGTTAGGTCAAAAGTTCACTTTGAAATAATGGAGCACGTGACCTTTTTCTCCGCGAGCAGGAGATATTGCTCCTGAGGAATTGGAGTATTTTGGATGAGAGGATGCATGGGGGTGAACAGCGAAGCCCCAAGGGTAGACGAGAAATGTCTCAATCACTATCAGACCAGGGTTTCTTGGCGTGGACATCAAACCTTTCCCAGGGTGCATTTGAAAAGAAAAAACAGCCCCAGGATTATGGCCTCAAATTAGGGAAATTACATTTGAGCAAAAGAAGATGGAACCCATGCTGTTTATGAAATAATGAACCCACTGAGTCATGAGCATATATACATGCTAAATTATTGGTGTACTTATTGTTGGTTTAGTAGATATCTTGTCAGTTCTGTAAGAGATTTATTGTCACAACCATTTTTATACACCCTTTCAAAACTGAAAACACATTCAGAGATTCATTCACCACAAATTGGACATGCAACACATTTTTGCAAGCTTAATGTCTGCTACTGGGTATATTGTAGTTATTATAATTTGGTGTAATTCTATAGTGTATTATTTCAATCACAATCAGTTAAAATGTAATTTATAAGTATCACATTTGTCTAGTACAATTCTGTTACTGTAGATAGATATATAGATATTGTATAACTGCAGGAACGACATCTGGTTATACTTTTTGTTGGATGAGATTCACCCATAAACAAGTATTCTGTTATATGTACAGGGTACATTTTACAAAAATATACTAATGTATACTGTATACTCACTATACTGTAATCAATAGTTGATCTAGTGCGTTAGTAAAATGAAACCCTATCGAGCTGATCTCTGCTCTGTATTATATCTATCCTTGTGGATGCTTGCCCAGCCTACACTCACTTCTGTATTTTAATCATGAATCCAACTGGCACTCAGGTCAACCATGTCTTGGCTTCCGACCAATACCAGCTAGTGATATGCGCGGAAGGCATCGTAGAGTCACTGGGTCAGCTCTAAGCATCTTGCACAATCCTCCTTCTGCGGGGCCAAAGTAGCTCAGTGACCTAATTAGCTCTTTGAATAATCACCCTTGCTCCCTGGCATAAACCTGACTTGGATGTGTGTGTGTGTGTGTGCGCGTGTGTGTGTGCGTGTGTGTGTGTGTGGTCATAGGTGTCTCAAATGAGACATTTACCTTTCCTCTCAGTAATATGCAAATTGTTGATAGACAGCACACAAGGCTGGCCTATGCTAGTACCAATATAATGAGGTCTCAAACCTTTCCCTTTCCTTTGGATCCACGGGCAGCCCTGCGTCTCCACATATTGACCCTATTGACAGCATTGCTGAAAGTCACAATGCAATATCAGACCCAATTTAAATACCCTCCTTTCTTTTTATTGCGAACATCAATGTGGGCCTCGGGAGGCGGTGCTGATTCCCAGAGAGCTGTTTCAGCAAGGCGGACCAACCGCTCTGCTGTAAGCACTTGTACAAGGGCCAAGTGTAATGCCTCCGAGGAGTATTGTTAGCCACTGTAGTCCAGCGCCGAGGAAGAGTAACGAGCCAAGCAATCACTGCTACTTGTTCATATCCCAGCGACACACAGCTGACGTGCTGTTATATGGGCTTGCGTTAGTCATTAGCTTGGTGTAGGACTTTGTATGGGACTAATGGTGTTTGACAAGATGAATAGACCTCCAGATGCATTTTGAAGCTATTGCCGCCATCTTGGGTGACACTGTCTCCTCCTATCTTCTGATTTACTGATAAATCTGTTGCAAAATCTCTTGTACGATGGTCAATACATTATGTGGTTCCTTTTTGGCATTATAATATTGTCACAGTGAGTTGCTAAGAATACAATTGGCCGCAAAAGTTAATTCCAATTTTGAAAAATCAAACCGCAACTGCGGGAGGCCAATGAATACGAGTTGAAAGTAAATGATGGCTAAAGTTAGGGGATTAAAAGCCCCAGGAAGGCTTTCAATAGAAGCTTGTTGGTGTGCAATAACTTTGAACCTTGAACCTTGCCCAAAAAGAAATGAGAAAGTTAATAGCATCCAGGTTACCTCATTATTTGTGGTTATATGAATCTCATCAGAGCAGCTTATTATGATCACTAGGACTCAATCGTGGAGTTGGAGGCGGTCCACTTCTAGGCTGAGGGCACAGCCACAGTGTGCTATTTATTTGTAAGAGGTGCTTGTGTTACAAAGGGCATGCATCTCAGTCTTCCATTAAGATAATTATGCTCTCTATCGCCTTTTGCACACCTCTGTGAGTCATTGAATGAATAAAATTGGAGATAATTATTTTTTTTGTGTCTTGCTTTATTTGAACTTGCTTTGCTCAAGAAACCAAGTAATCACGTGTTATGCCCATAAGTTATGCCTAGGTGGTAATAGAATAAGTGGCTTCTCTGTTTGAAGAACATTTTTATCATAAACTAAGTCCCGTAAATACATGCAAACTTTTGTTGATTTTGCCATTCTCAAGAATTTCACATGCACAATTATAGCATTTCACATTCTACATCATGACTGATTTGCATGTAATATTTACAGTATTTAGTTAGTCATGAAAAGTTGTCCACCTCTTAGACATAATGATGTGAAAGCCGCGAGCATATAAGCATCCATTAGCACACAGGGGTTTCGACCCCCCTGAGCTTGACACAGTGCCCTCCCACCAGACACAGTTTGCGGTCTCTCTCCGCCCCTTTTTCAGAGGAGCCGAGGGCTTTCTCGGAGGACCTGTTTTATAGCGAAACCGTTTGGTATTAGCATTTTCAAAAGGGCAATCGAGTCAGCGCGTCAGAAAACAGGGAAAGGTCACCAGGTTTCTTGCCAGTTAGAACATCCACACTCTATCAAGCTCACGCTTGCCTCGCTGCCACCAAGCAGCTCATGCCAAATTGAGAGATTGCCTATTTTTCTCACCAGTGACATTAAGAGGGTCATTTAGCACTCCGACGCCAAAACCTCAAATCTGTCTGAACATGGCCTCCAACCCTTCCCCCCTTCCTTCTTCTTCCCCTCACAGCCCAAAAACTTTTTTATAACATGAGTCAGTAGAAAGTGGTTTGGGACCCTCTCATCCCTGGGGCTCATGGCTGTGATATTACCTCCACTGAGCCTTTGGGGCAAAGCCAACATGCTGGCTACGCTTGTTTAACTAAATATATCCATATTGTTTTCGCATTGTATTAAAAGTTCTAAACCTAGATAATAGAAATTATATCCTAAACTATGTTGAAAAGAGATTGCTCTGTTAATGTCTGGCTTCCAGTGAAACCAGTGTGTGGCAAAACTAGCGCACACCCCCACGGAGGTCGGTTCCAACATTGGGGAGATGTGCTTACACGGTTGAGTTGGCTAAGCCGGTAGATCTGGGTGGGGGTACAGAGGGGCTGGCAGTTGGGGAAGAAAGGCACAACTCCCGGGACCAGTGTGGGCCTTGGCTGTGGATAAAAGTTTTGCCTCGAAGGCCTTGATATCTCCAAGTACTCTAGGATTGACCTTGGCAAACGTATACCATGCTCCCAGACAATTAAGCTTGTTATAGAGATGTAATTGTTAAGTTATGTTTAATTATGCGTTTGAAATATTTATACTTATAAAATCTAAAAATATCATATTTGCTTAAAGATTTAAGAAGCTCACACATCGCCACATTGCTGTGACATCATGTGTGTCGCGAAATGAGTGGATGAGGTGGCAGAAACCAAGCGCAGGTTGGGTTTAACAATGAATTTAATTGTCATAAACGATAGCATTCACTCACCAGAACAGCAAACAATAATCGACAGAGACAGGGAGAAACACACGGATACATATACTCTACCTAATTAGCGGAATGGGCACCAGGTGTGTGTAATGACAAGACAAGCAAGGGAGTGAAGGGAAACCCCAGGAAGCAT
>JAODLL010003830.1:0-11500 GCA_026546735.1 Forbesichthys agassizii
TAATAATAATAATAAAACTAACAATTATAATAGGGTTCCCGCAGCTTCGCTGCTTGGACCCCTAATAATAATAATAATAATAATAATAATAATAATAATGAAACTAACAATTACAATAGGGTTCCCGCAGCTTCGCTGCTTGGACCCCTGATTAAAAAAAACGAACAATAACACTAGGTGTCAGCAGCTTGGCTGCTTGACCCCTAATAATAATAAAAAATAATATTAAACTAACAATAACAATAGGTGTTATCAGCTTCGCTGCTTGACCTCTAATAATAATAATAATAAGAAGAAAGCATATAAACACAATAGGGTGCCTACGCACCTTCGGTGCTTGGATCCCTAATAATAAAAAAACTAGCAATAACAATAGGTGTCAGCAGGTTCGCTGATTGACCCCTAATAATAATAACAATAAATAAAAAAACTATAATAATAGGTGTCAGCAGCTTTGCTGCTTGACCCTTAATAATAAACTTTATTTGTATAGCATCTTTCATACTGATAGTAATCTTTTTCTATTTTCTTCAATACACAATGTGCAACTAAACGTGCTTTAAAGTTAAAAACATTTGAAAAACTGGATGTAGGGAACAAATCAAAAATAAGAAACAATAGAAAAAGCCATAAAAAATGTAACTATGTATGTATGTATGTATGTAACTACTATAACTAAAAAGGAAACTATGTTTCCAAGTTAACAAATCAGCTTTAATGAGCAGAGCAAAGATACAAGCACAGAGCTCTGGGTCTTTCGTTCTATCCTTGACCAATAACAGCATTATTGTCAGTTTTCACGAAAAACTAACTCTATCTTCTCTGACCCAGTGATATATAATACAGGGGGTTGTGTAGGCAGGGCGTGTTGCATTCTCATTGGTGCTGGTCCTTCTGAGTTAGAGAGGGGGCTGCCGTCCTTCACCTTTGTAGCGTCTCTCCTCTTTCATTACTGGGCAGATAGGTACATAGAGACCAACTGTTACACACTGGTACGAAAGTTTATCTGACTTCCTTAGCATGTCTAAGCATAACATTGTAGCACATTCTCAAGCCCTTATAATAATATCTAAACATGTCTAAGCATAATATTGTAGCACATTCTCAAGCCCTGATAATAATATCTAAACATGTCTAAGCATAATATTGTAGCACATTCTCAAGCCGTTATAATAATATCTAAACATGTCTAAGGATAATATTTTTACACTGCCATAGCCAAACCTGCTAACGGTACATTGCCTGCCCTAGCCACATCAGCTACTAGCGGCATTAATCTGCCCTAGCCAAATCTGCTAGAGATTGTCTGCCTGCCCTAGCCATATTAGCTACTAGCGACATATACCTGCCCTAGCCAAATCTGCTAGCGATGTCTGCCCTAGCCACAGCAGCTATTAGCAATACTTATCCACGGGAAAACTAGACAATTAATATTTATAAAAATGTAAAATAAAATTACAATATCATAAAATACATATAAGGATACAAACATAGGAGGTTATAAGTCTAAACTGTGTGGTTAATTAAAAAATTTTAGTCATAGGCACGTGAGAAGAGAAGTGTTTTTAACCTGGATTTAAAAATTGCTATATTTGGGGCAATTCTAAGATCCTCTGGTAATTTATTCCAAATGTGAACAGCATAAGTGCTAAACGCAGCTTCTCCTTTTTTCGTTTGGACTCTAGGCTGTACTAATTGACCTGTGTTTATGGATCTAAGAGCCCTGCTCGGTTGGTATTATTCAAAAATATCAGAAATGTATTTGGGTCATAAACCATTTTAAGATTTTTAAAGCACAACTTTGAAGTCTATTTTGTAACTAACTGGAACTCAATGCAACGATTTAAGGACCGGAGTTATGTGCTCCGTTCTCTTGGTCCTGGTTAGCATTCTAGCAGCAGCATTCTGAATAAGCTGCAGCTGTTTTACAGTCTTTGTTGGGAGTCTCGTTAAGAGCCCATTACAATAGTCAATCCTACTAGAAATAAAAGCATAGATAAGCTTCTCTTGGTCTTTTTGGGACACCACGCTTTTGATTCTGGCTATATTTTTTTGATGATAGAATGCTGTTTTGGTGACTGCTTTGATGATGACTGAGTCTATCAGAACACCAAGATTACTCCCTGGTTTTTAGGGCCCAAGAGTTCAGATCTTTAATAATACTTCTTTTATTTTTGTTGCCAACATGATAATCTTTTTAATCTTGATTCAATTGTAAACAGTTTTGGTTCATCCAGGTATGTGCTCTATACAGTGACACAGAGAGTCTATTGAGCTGTTGTCTTACGGTTCGAGAGCTATGTATATTTGGGTATCATCAGCATAGCTGTGGTGGTTAATGTTATTGTTCTGTATAATTTGGGCCAGAGGTAGCATATAAAGATTGAACAGAAGCGGCCCCAGAACTGATCCCTGTGGAACTCCGCATGTCATAGCCATCCTATCAGATTCATGATTACCAATGGTGACAAAGTAACTTCTGCCATATAGATAAGATCTGAACCAATCAAGGACTGTCACAGAGAGGCCTACCCAATTTTCCAGCCTATCTATAAGTATTCTATGATCTACAGTGTCAAGTGCTGCACTGAGATCTAGTAGAACCAAAACTGTTAATTCAGAATCAGTATTCAGCCGTATATAATTTAAAACTTTAATCAGGGTGACACATGATGACACATGATCTAGTGCCAGGTCGTGTACGACAGCATACTGTGATCGGTCGGTGTCATACGTGTAGTGTTGCCAGTCTCTCTGCCGCGACACGTCAAGAATGTATCGCACAATGTTTGTCTAGTCTGACATGGTAACAATCGTGAGAGACAAAAAAGTCGTGGAGTGGATACCCGGCATTAGATATACCGTATTTTATATTATGTGTTAGTGTTTGTTTGTGTGTGTGTTTATAAATAATAATAATAATAATAATAATAATAATAATACATTTTATTTGGGACACCTTAAACACTCAATGACATCTTACATTGCAAATACATAGAAATAAAACAGTTGGCTGAAATATACATATTATAGTAATAAACATTTTATCTGAGAAATATATTAAAAACATTTTTAAAAACATGATTATTGCATAATATATGTGTTGTCCCACATGTGTGACTAATTCATGAGTGGAATTTATCCACACTTGAATCACTTAACACTAATTTCAGATTTCTCTCGGGTTCTAGTCGCATTGAAACTACATGCATAATTTATTTGTGTGGTGTGGGTTCAATGTCAACCTGGGACAGCTGGATTTTGTTACCGCTCATTGTTTTCTTTCAGCAAAAGCGTCTTGATCATCCATAGTCCCCATCTCACCATGAAAAAGGCTGAGGGAAGACACAGATAAGTGGTCATATTCTATAAACATATAATGTCAGATATGTACGGTGCAATAAAATATTACCTTACCTGTACTAAAAATACAAGCCATTGTTAGAATGAGAGACAGGTAGTACAGCTCAGGGGTAGTTTCTGCCTGTGAATATGTACATGTTTTCAGTTGGGGTGATATTTCTATATTTCTTGGGGTACTGTACAGTAGTGTTATATTTGATCATGAATAAATGAAACAGAGAGGATTATCTTACACATGCTGCTGCTGTCAAAGTCAATACTATGGTACAAAGTCCCTCTGCAAATGACAACAGTCCAAAGGTATGATAGGCAGCCCAGAAGCTTTGTGGAACAGGGTCTATCAATGTGAATATCACTGCAAAACCTGTTGAGACAATTTCATTTATATAAATTGAATGTAATTGCACCTGGTTTTGTAAAGATATATTCCCACAGAACTCAAAATCTTCTTCCCTATCTCACTGTTTATGTTTTAAAACACAACTACGTGCAACTATACATGTGTAGGGGGATGGATAGGGATTATGCTAGCCAATGAGCACAGCCATGTTTTTGTAACTGGTTTCCACCGTCATAAGGTTAATGCCAGAAAAACTCATAGGGTATCAGGGCGTATATGTGACGTCACATACCTGACGCTATGAAGGATAAGGCAGTGAAGGCTGAAAGATTGTTCAGAAGAGGCTGTCTGCAGTATCTGGAGGACTTTGGTCTTAGAGAAATAAAATATACGTCTTATGTGTAGGAAGCCATTGTACACATTAGAAAGAGTGTTTTCGTGATTACCTTCCCATTACGTAGAACTGAGGAATCAGAATCAATGCAATAAATATTACATTGACTATCTGGCTGAAAATGAGGCATAGACCAAAAATCAGACTTGTACTCATAATTTCTTTAAAGAACTTCAATTAACAGCAATTAAATGGCACACACACACACACACTCTAACCATCACAAAACATGCCAACACTTACAATTTCACTTGTTGATGGTTTGGTATCCATCTGCTATAATGGTGTGCCATGTAGACTATCAAGTAATGAATCATTATGAGACTTAATCCATACAACCAGCCAGAAACTGCAGCATTGCTAAGGTTCTTGCGGTTAAACTGAGGTAGGCTGCTGCAATCTGATACAAATTCACTGGATTATATTTCAGTATACAATTACTTAACTGAAAACCTTATTTGCTTTTGTTAAAACCTTCAGGATACTAGCATCTGAAATAAAACCCCATGGAAGAAACCAGTTATTCCCTGGGTTAAGGGCCCAAAGGGGCCCTATAACATAAAATAATCTATTAAAAGTTTGTCAAAAAAATGATTTTACTATATAGTGTATTTGTGAGTCACATAAACGCTTGTTCTTTTTTTCTATTTTTCTTTTCATCGAAAACAATTTTACATATCCCTCTCTGTAATGCAAAAAATAGGTTGGTCTGTCACGCTACAGTAAGCTGGAAAGCTGGAAAGCTGTGTGGCGCTGTAGAGTTTCTGTGGGCACTACAGAGATGTGCTCTGCCCAGTATTTGTATTTTAAGTGAGCAGCTACTTAGTTGTGTGCAAATGTACATTTAAATGAAGATAATTTAGCAGATGATTTGACAAAAAAAAGACAAATTTGTACATTTGTTGTATAGGCAATCTAACACACAATTAAGACAATACAATCTAATGAATTGTAAGCAAATAATATTATGTTATGATAAAAATGTAAAATAATGGCAGCATAATGTCATCATGGCTAACACACACTACACTCATTCAATACTAATTCAATACTAATAAGTTAATTGCTAATAAAATGCTTAATTTTTAAGAACAGGAAAGGATATTTAAAGGATTAGAATTGTCAAAACAGTGTTAATGGATGAGGTGTTAAAACCTAGTTTAGAAACACATTGATTCACGGCTTTTTTATCTATAACAAAAGAGTAATACTAAACTACTTCCTTTGCCACAAGTCAGTTTGTAAAATGCTTTCCCTGCTAGATCTACCCTGGCCAACTAAGTGCTAATTGTGTACTGGACGTTTATTAAGAGCAACAACTCAGCCACAAGGTGGTAAAACCAGCCACACACACTCACAGAGCAGGGTCATAGAAACAGCCTGTGCTCTGTTGCATCAGCACAGAGGAGAGCTTCATGGAATTAGTTTCCATGACCAAACAGCTTAAAACAAGCCTAAGATCATAATGCACATTACAAAGTGTCTGTACTATGGCAATCCACTGTAACATTTATTCTTCAATACTTACTAATACCTATTTATTATATACTAGTATTAGTTACTAATATCTATTCTCTAGTATCTATTCCAATAGTATATATTCCAATAGTTACTAATGGGAAAAATGGAATTACCATTTATTCCTAATATTTTATGTCACATATTATGTTTAATATGTGGTCACATTTATAGTGCATGTGTATTATTGTATTAATAACTATAGTGTTTTTTTATTATACCTGGCACATATTGGTAAACAGTGTTCAACCAGAATAGATAAGTCCAGAGGAAGGGCCACTCCTGACCCTTCCACCCGTCACCTTTCACCTTTTATATTTCCTATATTACTCCTAGCAATGCATTCCTGTATTTTAGGAGAACAGACGTAAGCTGTTGCCTAGACAGCATGAATGCTTTGCTGACTGAGGTAGTAAATAACAGTGTAGCAACCAGCACCAAAGTAGGATATGTACTCACAAATAGACAAGCTGTATGATAACACGTCACCACACTAGGTGGGAGAGACCCGCATATAAGAATGTAATTTTCTTTGCTTGTCAGAGCTCTCTTGCAAAACATCTTGAACGGACCTGGCTGTTTCATGGTGTTATTGATGTCATTGCTATTTCTAAGATGCGACCTTAGATACCGAGAAGCCTTTAAAAACTTTTCGACCAAGACTCTCTTAGGAGGTCTTGGAAATATCAATTATTTTATGGCAAGCCATTTTGACATTTATTCTCGAAGACTTAATACTATCTATTTATCAGATATTAGTATCTATTTTTTATATACTATTCCATTAATCACTAATATATATGTGAATAGTTACTAGTATCAGGAATATAAGTTACGCACATCTATTAAAATATTTACACATTTAAGAACTTGATTATAGCTTAATCATCCTTTTTTTTGTCATCCTTTTGTCTTTTTTGTCTGGTAATGGCAAAATGTAACTATTTGTCTTATGAAATATCCTAGAATAATCTCTAGAGAAAAAATAATTTCTTCAAAATGATGTGTAAAAGGTCATGTTCAGATTAGTTTGTCCAAAGTTGCAGCATAAAGTATCACCTCTGCCTTAGAAACACACAATGGACTATCCCTCCTCTGAGATTTAAAGCTTGTGTGCTCCAAATATTTAATCAGAAAACCAAAGCAAGCTTGAAAAATACAGTATGCCTGTAGACTACAGTGGAACGTGGAACATTATCAGTAATAACAATTTTCAAGGCTATATGCTTTCTCTTGGTAAGTAAGCTAAATATCAAATGTTATACTATAAATATTATTTCATATATTCTGATTTCTAAAATAAAACTATTTAAAACAACATTGAAGTGAGGACATTCAAACTTGATGACATGTAAACTAGTGTCAACAAGGAGGGAGCAGTTTGGTGGCATGAACCCTGTTTGTTTTATTTTTTATTTATATGTTATGTTTGTTATGTTTTATATGCCTAAATGTTCAGGTTTAAATTATCAGGTGTAAACCAAATAAAAATAGGGTAAGTGAGATGTTTTTATATATATATATATATATATATATATATATATATTTTTTTTTTTAACCCAAAGGCATTGATTTTGCAACACGTAAGGTTGCTAGTATGTTGAAGCCCCAGAAAGTGATTGAACAAGATGGAGATTCTTTCCAAATTAAAACACTCACAACTTTCAAAAATTACTCCTGCTCTTTCAAAATTGGAGAAGAGTTTGAGGAATTGACCAAAGGACTGGACAACAGGTCTTGCAAGGTGACATTTTTAATATGCATTTATTTCAACCCTTGCCGTCTATAGGCCACACTGTAACATGGTTTCTTATCAGCTTATTTGTTTTGCATTAGTCATTGGTAACTTGGGACAAAGACAAGTTGGTGTGCCTTCAAAGAGGAGAAAAGAAGAACAGAGGTTGGAGCCACTGGATTCAAGGAGATGAGCTGCATTTGGTATGCATTTCTTCTTTAAGAGTATTAGAAATGGCACTGTCATTTGTTAGAATTGTTAGAATTCAACCCAGAGTTTGCAACAGTGTCTAAACACAGAGGTTCTCATATGGTTTTGTCTTTTGTGAGTTATGTTTAAACCTGTGTATGTGATCTTAATTAATTATTGTTTGGTCAAACTGGCAATATAGGCAAAGTCAGCTAATAAATATTTAAATATTTGGTATAATATATGAGAATAATATATGAGATTTAAAAACACACTTTCTTTTTCAGGAACTTACCTGTGAAGACACAGTCTGCAAGCAAATCTTTAAACGGGTAGCATAATTGTTTACACATGCTGGAATTGTATTAGACAGAATTGCATGTCTAGCAATTGTCTTTATTCCAAATAATTATTAGAATAAAGTTCAAGGACAATTTCTGCCTTGTGTCAAATTGGCATTATGTTGTTCTACTAACCACACATGGGCTACTCCATGGCAAAGATGCAGTATGCTTCCCATTATTGGCTTCCTTACAGAGAAGTTACTTGTAATACCAATGACATATTGTTGTTACCAATAAACATGACTTAATCATTGTGGTCTAATGGTTTTAGATTTTAACTGACATTGAATAGTAAAATTCTATATAGGTATGGTACATTTACCAACATTTGTGGTGAGACTGAGAGATGTCCCAAAAACAGGAGGTATTCTCCCTGAGATGAGTGGTATGGAAAGGTCGATATCCCTGCCAGGATGATGTAAAGGCCCTGGCATACTTTCAGCCTGTGGAGTGTGAAATTTGAATTAAAATTTTTTGATAGATATCTACTATATTTGCTTCTGACTAGTAACTATTCAATTGTTAGGTACTAGTATCTATTCTTTAGATACTAGTATCTATTCCAGTAATAATAATACATTTTATTTAAGAGGCACTTTCAAGGCACTCAAGGACATCTTACATTACAAATAAAGACAGCCTAATATAAAAACATTTGACTAAGACAACATATATAGACATATAAGGTACAAATAAAAAAGTGTTAAAATAAAGTAAAGGAGACTAAGCAGAGATTTCAAATAAAATGGTTTGTTGTGGTCAGATATGAAGAGGTCAGTTTAGATATTGGCTGGGGAATATATAAAACAATCAGAAGTCGGGAGCGAGTTTAAAAGCAAGGAATTCAATTTAGTGTAAGAGGATAGGTAAATTATTAACATATTTGGCTTTCAGCTAATTGTCAGAGAGGGAACGGACATTTCATGGATCTGCAAACTGGAACTCGGCGAAGCACGCAATGCCATTGGACCGTCGGAGGCAGCGCGAAGTATGGCCGGAACAACAGAAAGATGACCTTAGAATGATGAAGGCTATGTTGCTGTGCCTTTTTTATTAATGCAAAATCACTTAGCCAAAAGTAAAAGTAATTAATTAAAATATTTAACAACAGATACCAAGGGGTGGTTATACAAAGAAAATATATAAAATCAAATCTATAGACAATCTACAAATATCTTAGACATTCAAAGTTTTCAGTGCTTTCTTATTAGAAGATTTTTCAGTTAGGCTAATATATTTTTTGCATTCTCTAACAAATACCAGAAATAAAGGTTTCTTTTTGGTAAATGTACATTTGTGAATATGAAATTTAGCCAATATAATTATTAAATTAATCATATAGAATTCCTTTTCCTTAGTTTTATCATAAACAGCAAAACCGAACACAATATTTTTCCAATATAAAAAGAAATCACTGTAAGTGATAAAGTCAATCATAAACCTACAAATGTCTTGCCATAACAATTTGACATGATGACAATGCCAAAATAATTGAAGCAACGTTTCATGTTGTATATCACAGAAAGAGCAATTGACCATAATATCTCACTTGAACTTGCTCAAATAATGATTAGTTGGTTAATAACTATGTCAAATTTAAAATGAAACCTCTTCTTATTTTATTAGTAATTATATAGTAGTATATTTCGAAAATTTAAAAAGGTGTGCCTTATAGAGGGGACTGAAATGAGAAGAATGACATGTGTTTCATGTCTCTAGACCACGCCTACATCTAGCTTTTGATCCATATATGGTCAAAATATGATTCATAAAATATTATAAATTCATAATTTCATAATTTTAACATTTGAAAGGTGTGCCTTATAGAAAGGACTGAGTCTAGCTGAATGACTTGTGTTTCATATCTCTAGACAATGCCTACGTCTAGCTATTGATCCATATATGGTAGAAATATGAATCATAAAATCGTAATTTTATAATTCGAAAATTTGAAAAGGTGTGCCTTATAGAGGGGACTGAGACGAGCAGAAGGACATATGTGTCATGTCTCTAGACTATGCCTACCTTTAGCTATTGATCTATATTGGTTAAAAATATGAATAATAAAATATTATAAATTCATAATTTAATAATTCGACATTTCTAAATGGTGTGCCTTATAGAGGGGACTGAGAGGAGCAGAATGACGTATGTTTCGTGTTTCTAGACCATGCCTACTTCTACTAGTTATTGATCCATATATGATAAAAATATGAATATTTAATTTTCAGAAAATCATAATTTCATATCTGGTCAAATCTAAAGGGTGTGCCTTGTGAAGAGGCCTTAGTTGAATAAATTAACGTTGGATTATTTGATCTAGCCCATGCCGATTCTTGGTTATTGATCAATATGTGTATTTATTTTTTGTCGCTTATTAAAAATTAATAACATTAAAAACGGACAAAACAAAAGGTGTGCTTCGTGAATAATCCTCAGATGAATAAAACAACGTTTGTTTCATGTGTTTTGGTCGTGCGGATACAGTTATTACAAATTAAACATTCAGCAGTGACTTGTTCCTGAATAGCCACCGTAGTATATAGGCAACGGAGTAAAGCTCCGCTTTTGCCCGCCCGTCAGTGCCGCACATTGGCAGAGACTTCGGCGGACACTTCGGCCGGCGAATATCTGTTGAATATCCAATTTCCTTCTAACTTTACCTCGGTGGCTGCATAGGTGTTACGTATGATGGAATCAAAACAGGGTTTGGATGTAACAGTACTACCATAGCCAATATATTTGCAGGTAATAAAGAAACATACGGTGGTTTTAAAGAAAGAATATTTACATTTATTTTACACCAGACATATACTCACATACAAGAACCGGACAAGTGTCATACAAATACCCCCAGACACGGAGAAGGGACTATGAGCGATTCAGTGAGAACAAATAAGGTGCACTACTCTAAGGATCGAATCGGTCCTATAGGAAACCACTGTCTACCTTCTCGTATTTCATCCCTAACCTGACTACTCTACGCTAGGTTACAACGGGTGCAGGAGGAATCGCTCCTAAGATACGTACGGTATATAACATTCGTTATCTACGTGATGAGGAGTATACCCATGGGTCTCTAAACTATCTCCCTTCTCTAAACTTAACACCGTTGGTCAACCGACCGCGCAGCTTAACTCTCGACCACTGGCGAAATCATCATAAGTTATAATTTATTCTAGCACGAACAAAACTTGAAGGACGAAGAATATACTTATTCAACGAAAGTAACAGAATTAAAATACTGTTGGTATATATATACACTTGAAGTAAACAAACAGGAGCTGTCGAAATTCCAGCCTAAAACGAATTATTCTTAGGTTTTAGTCGTCGTGGCTTGACAACGAGGTAGGTTCCTTTGTTCTTAAGATACTAGCAAAGTCAACAACACGCGCTATGTACAAGCAAAAAGGTTAAATGATTGTCCCGGGCGACGAACAGAGGCAGGGCCTGAGTTTTATACCCAAAAGTTAAAAGGGGGGTGTGTCTCTTCAGAGCACGCAATATTTGGAGGCGGATCTCTCCTACTCTACCGGAAAAGTTCTTAAACTACTTTCATCATGTCCAATTTGAAATCCTTTTATCACATCACACTCATGGTACACTTATAATATTCA
>JAODLL010003832.1:0-11499 GCA_026546735.1 Forbesichthys agassizii
TATATATTATTCTAATGTAACCATTCATTAACAAAAAAAAAGTGGAAAATATGCTCTCAGATGGGAACCAGCTCTCATTCTTCACTTAATTAGTAGCTGGCTCGTTCGTGAACGACCCATCACTAACGCTGTGCTTCACATTGCATTTTGATGTGTTCAGAGGACCGCGGAGCGATACTGATTTTATTTGACAGACAGACACATTATTAAAAAGGGTTACATCACCATAGTACGTATGCTACAGTACACAGTAACATCAACATGCTAACATCAACATACTAACATGCTACTTACTGTATGCTACATAATACACACCACTCTAACCAATGTGCGTTAGCCTACTTGAGGAAGCTCCAGGTCAGCAGGGGAGCCAGGCAGTGCAGCACACAGGTGGGCAGGTTGAAGATGGAGCACAGGCTGGGCTCCAGGGCCGTGGGGCCGCCTCCGTTGATCATCACCATCTTGTGGACCTGGTCCGGATACTCGTGGGCCAGGAAGGTGCAGAACGAAACCCTGGGCCAGGAGAACACACAACCACACAGAGCCCGATGTGATGGCATAGAGAGAGGGAGGTTTAATAGGATGGAATCAAACATCATTTAACCCACTTTCTGGAGCAAGAATCTGTTATGAGTTTTGATGGCTTTTTTAAATGCTTTATTGCATCTTCACTTTTAGTAACAATGTCCGCTATTTCTGTTCACAGAAGTGGGAAACATTGGAGAGAACAATAAGTTCAATACTTGTTGTTCAGAACAGATCACTGTACTGTGTCGGCTAACCATAGAACAAATTACCACACTCTCTGAGATAAAAGTTTATCAATTTATAGTTATTATGTGTTATTGCTGGAAAATATTTTAAAATGGCAGGGCTTCTGAATGTTGTTATTTCAAGGGCATCCATAACAAATTAACCCTAACTGTGAGATTAAAGGTAGGCTTTGCTTTTATCCACTGAAAAGTGATTCTTAGAGTATATACCGCCATCTAGTGGCATAGATACAGTAGTGGGGGAAGGGTAGTATATGCTGGTCCAGCTACAGTACTATGCAGATAAAAACAGTGTCTATACCTAGAAAGCAAATTGACTGATAATCTCAATGTACACATAAAGATAATAAAGGTTCATACATGTGTACAAAGTCTAAAAACATACAACAGCACCCGTTAAAGTGCTTCACTCCAAATATTGACAGGATTCTTACATGTAGCATAAATATTGAAGTATAAGAAAGGAACTACTTTCTCAAACATTGCGACGTCATATTGTTCACACACACGCACACACCTGCGTAAACAGACACTCACAATACCCAGCACATACGGGAGTTATTTACCCATAAGAGTGTCCAATCAGGATGTTCCTCTTGCGCGCGTATCTCCTGAATATGACCCTCATGTCCTCCGCCAGGGCGTAGAAGGTGTAGGCGGCCGCGATGCGCGGAGCCGAGCTAGCGCCGTGGCCCACCAGGTCCGGGGCAATGACCTCGTAGCCCTGCCGCGAGAAGAAGTCCAGCTGGCGGCCCCAGATGTCCAACGAGCCGCCCACGCCGTGCACGAAAAACAGCGCCAGGTCCGCGTGCGACCCCTTGCAGCTGCTGATCCTCCGCTCGCAGTCGATGACCACCGCGCGCTTGGGCTTCCTCCGGAGCACCCTGGTTGGTTGTTGTTGTTGTTGTTCTATGCCCTGGCCACAGGAGGGAGCTGTGGCGTCAGCCTTCCGCCCCTGAGGCTTGACCTCTGGGTGTCTGGAGGGGTTGCCGGGGTCGTCGACCTCCAGGGCGGCGCTGGGGGCCTTCCCGTTGGCCTGGCAGCTCTTCATCTCGGCCTTGGCGCTCTCACCCAGGTTCTCGATGAGCAGCTGGCCGTTGCGGTACACTGTGATCTTGCGCCGGCAGCCTATGGCTGTCCCGGCGGGCCCCTCATCCGCGCCCGGCGTCCCTCCGGGCCGCTGGCGGGCGATGTGACGGACGCGCAGGATCCGGCCCGGCTTCACCTCCACGAACTCGTAGCCGTCGGCCGGCTCCGAGCACGAGGTCTCCGCGGGAACCACGACGTTGGCGGGCTTTCCGGTCAGGCAGCACAGAACGCTGCCCATGAAGCTGGTTAGCATGGCTGCATGTCTGTGTGGGCACACGCACACACACAGGCACGCACACGTCCGTTAATATTGATGCACGCACATGCACACACATTTATATGGACATACACACACACAAACACACGCGCACACACGCACACGTAATATGGACGCACACACACACGCATGCATTTATATTACACACACACACACACACACACACACACACACACATTAATATGGACACACAAACACATGCGTGTGTGTTCACATCTATTGAAGTGAACGGAGATTAGGGGTGCACGATATTGATAAAATGTGATATTGCGATATTGATCATGAAAATGTTAATATCGATATTCAATATTTTTGAACATACTCTGACAGTCATATTGGACTGGTACAACAACAGTAATTCCAAGATACTTAGGAGGCATTCTTTTTGGCCACTGATGTTTCCGCTTTGATCTATATTATGTCATTAGCTTCCTCAGCCACACATCTTACTGTTCTGTCTAATCGCAAAAAAACGAACAGCCAATGGACGCATCTCTCCACAAAATAAACTGAATATTTCACTTCCTGACAATTTTTTATACGATATTGCGCAACATGATATTGTGATAACGATACTGAGTTGATATATTGTGCACCCTAACAGAGATGATGCAATTCTCTCTTTACATGGCTCTGATCAGGGCTAACTAACTATATTATACTTTTACAACATTGTCCAATATATAATACCATATAATAACAGGAAGTAAATGCTAGATGCATACATACCAACAATGTGGCAACATGCTAAGCACTTGCCAAGGACAGAAAGAAGGTAGGTTGTTTATTTTATTTGAATATGGACACACACACATTCACATATATTGATTGACATAAGCACACTGTTGGAAGCATTATTAGTTATTCCCTGCAACAGATATATAGGCTACTGTAATTCGGTACTCCTAAAGATTTTTTCCAGACATTCATATTCAAACATGTTCTAAAAATCTATTTTATATACTGCATTGTTTAATGCAGAAAAAAACCCATCTCTAAACATTTACTCTTATGAAGAATGTCAGGAAACGTAATATGCAAATTAAACTGAGGACACATCTCCAAATATGTTCTTGTCTTGTCTGGAAATAATGTTTCCCTACTCAATGGAATGATTGTGTTGATGGTGTTTATCCCCTCCCCTACTGTACCCTGTGCCAAAATTAGAACTCTAATTAAAATGGACTCTTGTTACAGGTGTCATAGGGGGGCAAACACAGGTGTGTCTAATTACGCTATGGGTTTGTTTCATTTAGTTAGACCAGTGCAACCTATACTATGAAGCAGCCAGCATGTATGCCTAAATGAAACACACCTACATTACAGTATAATTAATGCTGTGAGCGCTGCAAATTGAATGGACCTCAGAAACCTCTGTGGGTCCATTACATTTGCACATTAGCGGTAGGATACTCAAGATACAGTGGTTTAGTGGTCTGGGTGTTTCAAAATGGAAGGTCGTGGGTTACCTGTACTGTGAAAATCCTTGAGACTGAGCAAGATGCCTAATTTAAAATACTGTTGATGACAGTCAATGCCCTGCATGGACAAACATCACAACATCACTAATCTTCTTCACCCTTACACAACAAAACGGGCACTTAGGTCATCAGACAAACAAACATCTTCCAGCTGTCCCTCACAGTCGTTATGAAACACGGGGTGATCGTTCTGTCCAAGCTGTTGCTCCACAACTACTGTATGCTACTGTAATGCTTCTCTCCTCTCTGCGCTCTATAGATTCCACTGATGATTGTATTAAACAATTTTAAACTTTTTTACTTTAACAGGATTTTGGTTAGTTTAACAGATATTTATATCTGGATTTTTGGATTTAAAAATAAATGGGCAGTTTTAATTGTTTTAAGTTCCCAGATCATGTTCTTGTTTATGTTGTTGTTTTTACTTTAAATACAATTGAGGTTGGTGTTATTTATGTAAAACACTGATTCATTTATTTAAATCGTATTATCTATATTATCTATATAAATAAACGTACTTACTAACAGCCAACTGCTACTCAAATTACTTTGGTTAAAAACAACCTCATTGTAATATTGTAACATACCGTACACATTGGGATGCCATAGACTTTTCAAAATAACATTGTTTTCAATAACAATACAGACGCAATTATGATTACAAGTTACTACAGTGGAAAGCGTATAAACATCTATGCTAAGTGGCTTGCAGTGTGCAACTTAGCCTCTTACCACGGCATGACCCTGGGGGTATTAATAGACCAGGACAGTAATAGCTCTCTGAATTAATGCCAGTGGGCAATTGTTGATACTCTGCTCCGACATCTCTCACAGAGACAGACAAAGTACTCAGCAGACCACTAACATTAAGGTATTGTACTTGATTGTAAGCTAATACATATTTTGTCAAATTCACCAAACGTCTCCCCGTGATCTGCTAGCTACTGTTCTTCTAAGGGAGCACCCTATTGAAGGGAGAAGGGTTTTTAGGGTTAGCAAGTGTTCTTGAGAATAACTACCTTTAATTCTGAATGTTATATAAAACAATAAGATACTTATTTACTACCTTACTACCTTTAATTCTGAATGTTATATAAAACAATAAGATACTTATTTACTACCTTTAATTCTGAATGTTATATAAAACAATAATTTAATTACTTACTACCTCACTATCTATAATTTTGAATGGTATATAAAACAATAAAATACTTATTTACTACCTTACTATACCTTTAGTTCTAAATGTTTTAAAACTATAAATACATTTTATAATAAGGGTTACATACAATTGCGTTTGTTTAATTATGATTACAGCCCCAAATCTACCAGCCAGCTTCATGTATTGTAATCGCTGTGCACCTGTGCACATGGTCGTATGGAGGACAGGTAATGCAGATGCATGCCTACGAGGGCTGTAGGGAAAGGAGCAGAGAAGAGGGATTTCATGAGGCTGTATTCAGAGGTAAGTAATTCCAGGCCCAAACTAAAGAGCATACCTTTTAGATAATAGCTAGGCGGTGTTTGTACACACTGTCGTTCTACAAAGTGCTTTCTGAGAGTTCAACACAGACATCTGTCATCACAAACATCATAATTTCAGTATGCACCAGCCCTCCCTGCTTGAAGGGTTAGCAATTATTGCCGTTGGTGACAAGCCCTAGCAACAGCAGAGGAGCACAGCGTGTACTCTCTTGGCAGCAGTACGTTCACTTCCTGTGGCTCGGGTCTTAACGAGGAGGGACTAATCCTCCCTCCGTCTAGCTCCAGTCAACACACCTCAGGCTGTATCCTCTCTTGAACACAACAACATTGGCATTTCACATGTGTGTACACAGCACTGTATGTTACACTGCATTAGATTATACTACTAAAAAATAGAGAAAAAAAATGAAAACAATTACATCCTTGCTTTTGATAATTACAAAATTATTTTGCAGCTCAATGTAATATAACTAATCTTATATCCACAAAAAAAAAACGTCCTTCCTTGACCCAACACTAAGGCTGAACATACATTTTAGCATCCATTTTCAAATTATTTTGTTGACATTTAAGGGCCTAAATGGTTTAGGTCCACCATACATCTCTGAGCTGCTCCACTTTTATGCACCTACCCGTTCACTCAGGTCAGCTGACCAGCTTCTCCTGAGTGAACCTAAAGCAAGGTGAAAACTGAAAGGGGATGGTGGCTTTGCTGTGGCAGGTCCTACACTGTGGAATGCTCTACCTTTGCCCATCAGACAGGCTTCATCTCTGTTCTCTTTGGCTTTCGAAAATCGACATTGACATTGATTTAATTGTTTTATTTGTATTTTATGTTGATTTTATTGTTTAATTTGGGTCTTATTTGTGCTGTACATTTCATGTTTTAAATTAATTTTTCTGTACAGCACTTTGTGACTACTGTTTGTATTTTTAAATAAATGTTGCTTGCTTGCTGAAGAGGCACATGGTTGACAGGTATGTCTCTGTCATTTCTGCTAATGGCGTAAAAAATGACATTATGTCCAGTACAAAATACAAACTGTATTTAGCATAGCATCTTCCCAGCCCGAATACACCATTACACCTGTCTTTCACAATGACATACTTACATAAGAACACATAATGTACCAAATAAGAATGTTTGCTGTGCAAGAAGCAATCTATTATGTCTGTGCTCTAAAGGTTTTCTCAAGATATCCCCTCTTGTTGTTCCAGTATGATGTACATATTATGAAATAAAAGCAGAAATTAGGATTATGATAAATTGTTCATATTCAGTGGAGCTTTCAGCAAAACTCCAGTCAAAGTCTTGACATATTCTGTGAACAATTAAGTCGCTGATCATGGCATAATATTGCCAAATTGGCGATATTATGTATAGCCTACATGCTTCAACTGCACCTGAAGAACTACTACTATACAAAAAATGTGAATTGATACAATATTATAAGTTGCAAATCTACTAAAATAATTATGAATTTGGATACAATTTAAAACATAATTGCTTCAAATTACATGTCATCTTTAAGTATAACATATTTGTTAACCTGCCACATATACATAACCACAAATCATTTGTCAGCTAACTGACCAATCCTTGATGGGTATTCTTCACGTTGTCTGTTTTTAGAGGCTGTTAAAGACTATATGCTTTTACGTTGCCTGGAAAGAATCCACAGAAAATACCAGAGCATCCAACAGCTGCAGCATACCATGTCACCGTGGTTGAATGTTATTGGTGAATTTTTGTGTTCATCTTAAATTCTCTAGCTGAGACCTTTTTATTTGAGCATGTAAATTAGACTTCTGCTTATTTGGACCTGTTGTCACCTTCAATTAATGGTATATCTAGAATTATGTTTACCTGTAGTAATAATAATAATAATAATAATAATAATAATACATTTTATGTTGAGGACGCCTTTCAAGACACTCACGGACTCACATTACAAATAGAAAGACCCATAATATAAAATATTTGACTAAGGCAGGAGCATACATATTACATGTGTAAGGTGGGTGGGTGGTCAGTAACATTAGCGGGGGAATATAGTTAAATAAATAATGTAAGCCTAGTTACACTATAGCTCAGACAGGCTAGATAACAAATACTGTAAAACGGCTTGACTTTTATATATATCGTATTAACAGCACTTAACAGACTCTTATTTAATAAATAAATAAATAAAATAGCCAGTCTTTTCTTGACCATAATGTACTGTAGTTTTGCTATTTGGGCTATACATTGAAGGTAAACTAATATGTAGGCCTACTGTAGAACTAGTTTATGCCTATAATTAAGTTTCTTGAGTGTTTTTAGTGAGATATACTGTAGCTGTATATGTGACTTCCATGCATTCACAAGAACGGGGAGTTTTATGCCACTGTTTCATGCAGAAGGAGCATATATCACCTTTGCATTTTGACACATAGCTGTAGGCCTGTGCAGTGTAGCATGCTAAATGATACGGCCCCATTTATCCTATATTGACCAGAGACAATAAGATGTTTTGGATCCAGCATTAGTCTGTGGCATTCATAGGGCACGATGTACCACAACGTTAACAGTATGCCCTTTGTTAATTTTCTTTACAAATATTTCAAAAATCTTTATGTTGAATAATCATGCCTGTCTGAATTCATTAGTGCAAGTGCAACGTGCCTGCTCCCACGGGAGACAATAAAAACAATAGGCTATTTGTAGATGAAAAATATAAGTAATATTACTAAATACTCTTACCTTAAAATAATCTGATTTAGTTGGTGATGTTTTCTTATGAAGCATCGAGTAAATAATGGACGAGCTAAAATGTTGCAGTTAATCCAATAATCTGGATTTTACGGTTTGTCTTAATAGTGCGGATCCATTGCTCCCGCCGGTTAACACCACTATTTGCGTTGTTTTCATTTTGCAGCCGCATGGCATCCGATCTTTTGAACCTAGTGTGCGCGCCAGGTCAGATCCAGCATGTCAGATATGTTTTTATTTTACTGTAAAATCAAGAGCAGCCATGCATACATTGCGCGCTCTTCGGCCAGTGTGGGTTGGTGGTTAATGTGGCACCCTCTACTGGTTTTCAGATTTAATAGCAAACACACACTGAGTTTGCTACAGTACATATATTAATAATAGTATCATATAGGCTATAATATACAGTGTATCATGTTTTATTATGCATACCAATATGTAGGCTATATTGTCTACTATCTATGCATAGCCTATAGGCCTATATGTAAAACTGTGTATTTATTTTACCGCCTTCATCCATCCTTAAGTAGACTCACTAGGATAGGAGAACGTAACTATAGTTACTGCGTAACAAGTACAAGATTTCTGGTCCTTGCAAACTTAATAGGCTAATTGAACCAAACTGTCCAATCATCTGGTTTGAGAAGCTGCAATTTTTCACTGGCTGACTGTTGACACCAATGTTATTGTTCCAATAAAGAGGATACATTCTAAAATGAGCTGGTTACACATTTTTCAGAAGGGGCGAGACAGGGGTTTGAGAAAGTAATGTAGTAATGTAACTAATTACCTTTAATACACAGTAATAAGTAAAGTAATATCATTACTTTTTGAAAGAGTAAACGTATTACAATTCCTCAGACTTCGGGGCTTTCTCAGCCCAAAAGGCTGGTCAGCTGAGCTCGGTGTTCAGTGATCATTTAACCTTCAGTTTCAATTTCGCCGTGGACTTGTGAAAGCAATTCCTCTGGCATGTCAGGTTACATTTAACCAGTCGTTGAAACGAACTCCCTTTCAGAAGTGTTTTTTAATCAGCTGGTTTATTATAACGTGTGCGCACGTTATAACAAACAAGCTACTGCTAATATATTGAGTTCTATTCTAATTGTGTAGACCTAGGCAACAAGCAACACACACACAAAAAGAAAAGACATTGTACTGTCATCATGTGAGTGCATGAACTGACTCGCTAGAAGACTTGCGTTTGCTGTTGCTAGGTAGGTAGCCTATATTAACGTTTTATTGTATTGTTATTGTTTTCCATTGTTTCAAAGACGCATTTATTATGGTTATGTAAAATATGGCCTATTTTAATATTATTACTGTGATATTCAAATAGTTTGTCAGATAGGCTACAGTTTTCTCATGGATCTTGATGTTTGCGGAGACATTATGCATGAGGAATAAATAAAACGTCTGGGCCTCTTGCGTTATTGTTTTAAAACCTGGAAAGAAAGAGCAATGCATTGTTTGTCGTGATAGGCAGTCTCTTCAAGATCCTACCACGTGATATGAACCAACAGCCAATGGACGTCCTGGGGGCGCGGCCTCGGAAAGCGTCGCCACAACCTAGCCATCTTGTTAGCTATCTGAAGTCCTGTGAGCCCAGCCAGCCAGCTCGAACTATGACCATTGCGCGCCGTTTCTTTAGTAAATCGCTATGTCCTCTCCGGTTCTAGGGTCTAGAATGAAAACAACAACGTTCTTGTGAAAGTCGTCGTTTTGTGTGACGGGAGATCCCGAGAAGACAGCTGTCTCGGCAAGCTAGTTCGTAGGCTAGCGTGGCTAACCCAACACACTGCGTGCCTTCACGACCGACACAACAGAGCAGCAAACCACACGTCGAGCCAGTGTTTTGACATCGCGAAAAGATACCGCCGTCATGGAGAAGGTAACTGTCGTCTTACATCTAGTAAATATGTCGGATAGGCAATGTAAACCGGCAAGCTAACTATAGAAGGCTGCTTTAGCCGCACCTGCTTGTTCTTGCTAGGCATTCGACTAGAGAGCCGGAGCAGCAAACTCATGCTGGAAGCTGGTGATTTGTGACGACATGACATGCATATAATGCCCTATATAGTTTTATGATAATGCCATTTAACAATATATGCTTGCTGATACTCTGAGGTTGCCATACAAGTCTGCAGATAAACTAGTACGTTACTATAAAATACAATCTATATTGGTTTCTATGGCATATAGCAGGGCTATTGCATTCCGTTCCTGTAGGGCCACTGTATTTCATTTCAGTTTCAGTTTCAGAGAAGGCTCCCTGCTCCCAACACACCTGATTCAAAAATAATGAATGCTGATCATGACTTTCATGACCCCAGTGAACGCCCAAGGGATGCCAAATGACCAAAACGTCCTGTCATTGTTAGTAATTAAAGTTACCAACCACGGTTTTCCTTTTTTAGTAAAATTTGCTGCTCTCACTTAACACTACATTATGATGTCATTGATGCGTCATACATTACAGGCATGTTGTTAATCAGGGCTAAGGTTGCACAACAGTATTCTAAGAAGATTGACATTTATTGTAGAAAGCAGATGGGTGCATATATGGGTGCTTAATTTTGATGTTCATCATTTTGATGATGAATGACATCTCCCCTCTCCAGGCCGACTTCCTGAAGGGGCTTCCTGTCTACAATAAAAGCAACTTCAGCCGGTTCCATGCAGACTCTGTTTGTAAAGCATCTGTAAGTAGTATCCAACGTTATAAAATGTGCTTTCTTCTGGCCAGGTTCCTGTAGGACACAACGCAGATGGTTAACCCCTTAAAATTCCTGTCAAATTTGCATAAAAACGCCTATGTTAGGGATAACCGAAGTAAATTGAATGCTGTTCTTGAACCCTGTAGAGTATATGCATGGTTTTGGTCTCCTCTGAAAGCTGTCACTCTGAAGTTTCTAACACAATAGACATACTCAATTTCAGCAGCACTATCAGTGAATATTAGATGTTGGAACACACTGTAAGGAGGGAAGTTTCCATTTCTGCCTGAAAAATGTTTGTATACAGGTGCCTGCAGATAACTATTGCTGGGAGTTATTAGCAATACAACACAATGGGGCTACAGCATGAAGACATACCTAGTCCTAGTTCAAATGGTATTACAATATCACATAATAGGAATAGTGTACACATGTTTTTGTAAGGATATGTGTAGACGTTTTTCAAAAAAGGCCACTTGGAGACTCCAAAAGGCCACTTGGTAACAATTGTATAAATAAAGGCTATTACTCTTGAATTTTGGTCTGCAATGAAAATGTGACACTTACAGGTAATCTATATTCAGTATTGTACTATAACTCAATTATAAACACACACATTTTATTTCATAATAAGGGAAAAATCACTAAACTGTATGTGAAAGTCAAACAAGGGATATGGTCAAAAATCTATTTTTATTTGAAAGAAGCACAGCAAACTATTTGTTGTCGCTTTCATGCCGAAAACACGCATCCACTGCTTCTTGAAGAGTTTACTTTGTCTTCTTAGCCATCTTCGTCACTGTTGTGACATCAACACCAACTTTTACGCACTACAAACTAACTTTTGCGCACGACGCACAAAACCAGGTTCAACAACATATAAGCTTTGCGCAGAAAGATTTCGCCTAGTGACCATCCACTGCCT
>JAODLL010003833.1:0-11498 GCA_026546735.1 Forbesichthys agassizii
TATATTAAAGCATTTGACAGCAGGGTGTTGCTGGTCGAGAGGGGGAGTTTAACATCAGTGTGTGTCAGAGATCAGGAGAGCCTGGAATGCCTTCTCATTGCCCCATGTCTCATAGACTAGAATGCATGCATACACAATACTAACAGGTAGGACGAGTCAAGAACACACAGCTAATTCAAATAGAAAATAACTGCCTTATTAGTATATCTTGAATACACCCAATACAGCAGCCAGTAAGACAGCCTGAGTTTGAATTAGCAGTAGCAGAAGTGAATAGATTCTACTAAAAGTCTCCTGCAGTTCATTTTATTCTGATGTTCGAGTTATATTCTGCTTTTACTTTGAAAACCATAATCCGGAATCAATCCATCATACACAAAAACACGTGTATTTCTGTTATGAGCAGTTCTGTGAGAATGTCGGTAAGAAAAGCTGTGATTATTCCTGGCAATGGAGCTGGGGACGTGGGGCATTCTAACTGGTACGGCTGGGCTAAGACTCAAATTAACAAGGTAGGCCTGGAGAATCAGCATCACAATGGGTCTCAGCAACATGGAATTCCCTGAGAAATGGTTCTCAGGGAATTCTGCAATAACGTTACTGCAGCGCACACGAGTGCACAGACTCACTTCCGCATTATGGGACCTTAGTTTGAAAAAGATATGTATGATAGTCAATGGCAAATATTTTTTTATCCCGTTTGAATTGTGACACGAAATACACATCTTATGTTGTTTATATATAGGCGCTCCTATTACCAAGGATGGACTGCTAATAGCACTCTTTTTGAAAGAATATGCAATATTCAAAGCTACAACAGTAGCCCTAGATCCAACATCCACTATTAGAATACAGTACCAAAATGTAATATATCTTCCATTGTTTTTTGAGGATATATATTGTATAATGTTGTCGATGATTCAAAATGTTAAATTCTGTTTACATTTGTTTCTTTTAATAATATCCACAACAGGTTAAGTGTTGATTGTTTTGTTGTTTAGATTTCAGATATGACCTGCCTACTGAAAGACATGCCAGATCCTGGTATGTAGCATCAGGTTAATTATGTTAGAAATCAAAGGACTGCACTCCTGCACATAACAGGGCAAACTGCAAAGCCACGTTTTCACATGGAAACAACACCCATACCCTTACATTTACAAAACAAAGAAAAAAAACATGTAATAGGAACCATGGAGAGGAAGGTACAATAATCAAACTACAACCATTCCAGAGTGGCTACTGCTAGCAATGTGCATATATTTGTTGCAAGTAACTGAATACATGTATATTATGCACAACATAACGACTAAAAAGCAACTAAATCAATGGTCTGTCAATCAAAATACTTTAATCACATTAACTTATCAAACTCTATCCTAAATGTAATGTCAGTAATAATGCATGAAGTCACTGTATTATAAATATGGTGGACATGGGTTTCTTTCTACTCAATGTTGCAGTGACTGCTCGTGAGAACATCTGGCTTCCCTTCATGCAGAATGAGCTGCAGTGTGATGAAGAAACACTCATCATCGGCCACAGCTCAGGGGCGGCGGCTGCCATGAGGTAACCGCTTAGCCAAGAAGGTTGCACTGCACGTCATATCATGAGCTTCAGACCAGAGCTCTTAGTATAAGTCTTCCACTGTGGGACATGAGAGTGCTACTGGACAAACAAAATTGAAATTGTCTAGTGTCTATGACTAGAGGTGGTGGTATTTTCTGATTAGATGGTATGACTAACACTAATCCTTTTTCTTTTTCAGATATGCAGAATCACATAAGGTGTTTGGTATTATTTTGGTGGGGGCATACATATCTGATCTTGGAGATGAAAATGAGCGAGAGAGCGGTAAGAACATATTTGAAGTTAAACACATTGAATAATCAAGTAAACCAGTGGAATATGTATTATTTTGTAAATGAGAAACTATTCCACGGAGTAGATTAGTCAATTACGATTTCTTTTCTCTCGCAGGTTATTTCAGTCGTCCATGGGATTGGGCCCGGATTCAGGCTAACGCAGGACACATTGTTCAGTTTGGCTCCACAGATGACCCGTTCCTACCCTGGGAAGAACAGCAAGCAGTTGCTGATGGCCTCAATGCCCAACTCCACAAATACACAGACAGAGGACACTTCCAGAACACACATTTCCCTGAACTCATCAACACAGTTCAGAAACTCAGGCAGGCTGCTTAATGTGCAGAGACTAAGCATGGCACTAGAACAGTTATGTCCATTGCATTTAATGGAACGCTGTTTTTGTCTGTCAGATTATCCGTCAATGGAAGCTCCTATCGTGCCTTTTACGAGCAAGATAGTAAGAGTTAAGTCCCATACTGTAGAAGTGGTGAAATCGCACAGGGTCCACAGAATTTATTTTTCCAAGCCAACAAACAGAAAATTAACTTTATTGCAAAATAAAATATGCTTTAATAATCTGAAACAAGTAAACAATTATTTTTCTAAATCAGATCAGAATTACAACCTGTGTAAGCAATAAACATTTCTTTGGATCCTGTCTAAATCTTCCAGGGCACTTAGCATGAAATGTACTAACGAAGTTGATGTTTGATGTTCTATTTAAAAAGTTGACAGCATGTCTCAGCCAGATGTTTTAAGTTCATACATAGTTTATAATACACATAAATACAAAATAAATCTACTTGGATCACAGATCTCCAGGAAATAAACCGTTTTTCATCACAGAGAAAAAAAAAACAAGTACTGTATGCTCAGCATTTGCTCAGAAGTCCAACCACTCTGTCATGTAGACACAGTTAGACGGGGAGATTTCTCCTCCTTCGTGACAGTCATCAAATACCTGTGAAGAACAAGCTGTCAATGTTAAGATGTGTTATTTACTGTGCAGAGTACACAAACAAAAGATTAATTGATAAATGTAACTTGAACCAGGTTTAAAACTAGGTAATGTTAACTGTCAAGATTTGCCTACTTGACAGGTAATTTGATTGACATGCACAACGTCCATGGGTACACGAATCAGACGTTCATAACAGAATTGCTTATGTGACGTAATGAGAGAGGAGGCTGAGACTAGGGATTAAGCAATTTGCCAAAGGATGCAAATAGATGGACGGCATGTCAGGGATTGAACCCAAAACCGTTCAGCTAGGAGTCAATCACTAACCACTAGTCTACTGTATCCTGCCCCATACAACATTAAATCATAAATAAAATAATAGACTTAACAATATTGGCTCTTTTGAATGGACCAGGTGGATTTAAACCACATTTTTTAACCTAAAAAATAAAAACTATTATGTAATTAATTATGCACAGAGAGGTGAGTTTACCGGGCAGAGTCCACACGGGGCCTTGACAAGACCTGTGGGCTGGATAATGGAGTTTACCCCCCGGAACAGCTTCATCTGGCCATCCACACTGCCCACGGTGCCCTCCTTGGCAGCAATGATGGTCATCTCTACCTTACCATCGTAGATCAGTGTGTTCAGAATGGTCTCGATGTCATCCATGGACAAATCCACCTGCCGAGACAGATACGTTGAGACTAGAGAAGATTTCTTAAACTGTATGTCAGATTGAAAAGTCAGATCTTGCTCCAACATTGAAAACCCCTTTTGTCAGAAAAACTAAGAGCATATGCGGTTTAGACTGTCACCTTGCTGATTCCTAGTTCACAAATGTATTTCCACACTTCGTGAGATGTGGCGAAGGAGCTGTTCCTCTGAACCATAGGGCTCTGCTTGCTGTCCCTCGCTGCTTCAGCCTGACAACACACACCAGCACTGGTTAGCTCACAGCTGAAGGCTGCAGAATCACAGTGGGAAAGCGTTGAGTGGCTGTAAGACCACCACTGAAAGGCAGCAGCCCAGTTTCTCTCCACACCCACGAAGGACTTGCTCACCTTGCTCTGTAGGAATTTAAAACACTGCTGATTGAGGACTTCCACAAACTCCGATTCAAAGTCCTGGTCACTGTACCAGGCACCCCCTGTCACAGAGCGGTCTGGCTGCAGGTTATACAGCATGTACACCTTCTTCTTAGATGCCTGAAACACACAGTGAATGTTCTAGTCGACGTTCAAACTACTGCACCTGTTTAAGTGGGAGAGTATCGACTGGCCCAAAGATAGTCAAAATGGACAGGTGACGTCTTTTTTGTTGCATGGTGCCATTTAAAATGTTCGCTGCGGGATTGAGGCCAGGTGGAATGTGCCTTCCTAGCTTCACAGCGGCGACTGACTGTAGGCTACAGGAGAGTCCCTGAAGTCATGGTGAAGGCCATAAGTCTGGCATCTGGCATAACCTCACCTGCTGGCATTCTGCTGATGAAGACTACCCCAGATACAGCGCAGCCATATGCACTACGCCATCAGCAGGGATGCAGGGCATCGCCCAAGTTGGCAGCAACAACACCTTAGTTAGTTTGCCACCCACAGTACACAGTACACTTCTGCTGGAGAAGTGTACTGGGAGGAACATACAGCTGTCTTAAAGTACCATCTATTTTGGTCCCTGATGGCCCAATACATCCTCAGCTGACCAGCAGCATCAATTTGTGCAAATTATTTTTATTATTAACAAATAACTTTTGTTTCTTTAACATGCTATATCAAATTAAACGTTAAGTTTAAGTTAGATGTACTTTGTCAAAAGCAAACTAGCACACTATCAGGTATATTATTACAAAACCATATAGAAGACATCAGATGATATAATTATCTCTTTGATATTAAAATACTGTATAAGATATGGGAATGCAAAATTAATATTTACAATGATTTCAATAACCGGATTACAAATAATTCAAAAATAGTTTTTTTTTAATCTGCTTCAAGCTCCCTGTGGTAGCCTGGCAACGATCTTCCTCTGTACTCTGACTCCGCTTGCTACCTCTTCACATCTCTCTGCTGGTTGGTACCATGGTTGTTTGTGATAACATATGAGTCTCATACACGTGTGGCTCAAGAAATGACATAACGGCCATAAACATCCACCTATGACCATTGTGGGTAACCCCTCGTAATGTTGTCATTTTTAATAGCTTGGTGCGGTGTATGTATGTGTTTGGCCATTTCTGGTTTTGCTTGAGGTGTCTTGCAATTTTGTGTAACTCCTCGTTTGTGTGTTTGTGTGGAACTGGTTGCAGCAATAATTTCCCCTAGGGGACAATAAAGTGAACTTGAACTTAAACTATTATGATTAACATATTTGTCCCACAGATACTTCCATTGATTTTGGTATGCATGCTCTCATCCTCGACAACATGACAACACATGGTAAAAATTATAGTGCTTAACCGTTCAAAGACAGTGAAACCTGACATTATGCTACCTGTGTAATTATGTTAGTACATTTTAAATTGAAATCAGATAGTTCCAGGTATACAGTAACAGCCACCATCTACTAATTGTGAAGGGGAAACAAAATAATAAATAAATAAATAAAACAAGAATAAGAATACTCACTGCTACAGACTTGACAGCCTTGATGAGCTTCTTACTCTCCAGGTTTTTGAGGATTTTGTTGATTTCCGTCAGAGGAAGATTACTCTTGAAGCGGATATCTCTGCTCCAGATGCCTAAATGACCAAGTAATGTATCTTATCTGATAACTAGTTCTATTTAGAAATCTACATCTGTGTTAAACCAGCAGATAATCACACACATTCTACCTTTGTTTCCTGCATCCTCGATGACTTGGTAGACCAATTTCTCCTGGTTGTCAGAACCTTTCATCTTACTGGGAAAGCAAAAGACCAGAGTAAAATTGGCTTGATTGGAGAGTATCGATGAGCTCTCTTTAAAGTGAAAATACACCAGGTTGGTGATAGCAAAATAGTTTCAACAAACAGAGATTAACAAAACAGGTCTGCAGGGGAGCCAGAGAAAGAAAGTATCATCATTTTTAAACAATCAGCCAACAGGTGACAAGCAAGACAATCACTGCCCAGTGGATTTCAACTAAGTAAATGGACTGCATTTATATAGCGCTTTTATCGAAAGCGCTTTACATTATTTGCCTCACATTCACACATTCATACACCAATGTCGATGTCAATGCCGATCACTGGGCCACTTGCCGCCCAGTACACACTGACTCAATGTACAGTAAACGGCATGCTGTGGTCAATTAAAAAACACTGTTGGCTGACATATTGTATTGACAACTGGAGAGTTGAACCACTCACTAAGTTATCCTCAGCACATCCAAAAGACTTTCAATTGGGCTAAGATGGTTTGGTTGGTGGGCAATTAATGTGTGGCAAATCATTTGTCAAGCCCCCTGAACCACTCTCTCACAATTTCCTGTGGCATGCCCGTGCACCATCATGGAAGACAAAATCCATTGATAACCCGGATCAATCAATAGGCCTACAGTACATTCAGCTACATTTTATTGCCACATACTGTAACATTACATTGCCTAGACCTGACTAACTGAAGCAACCCCAGATCATTAGCACACATTATCACAAATCCAGTGACTTTGTTAGGCCTGGCAGTGTATCTGGATGTATAAATGTGTATGTATGTATATAATGCAAATAAACTATTCCCACAACAAAAACATCCAAAAGACTATCAGGGACTTTGTGTTGGTGTTCTCACAGATGTGTGATGTGATCGATTTAGTCTCACCTTGCACTCTGGGTGTTCTTCATGCGATATAAAAGACCTGAGCTGTTTCGAAGAAGTTCTAACTGCCCCTGAAAATGTAAACGACACATCAGTTTTCCATTATCCAAGGAAAAAGAAACATATTTTGCCTCAAATATATTTGTCAAGGCATTTAGCTGATAATGTCAAACTATATCAGTGTGACATGAAGAATTTACTCTAAAACAGCGTATGAGGCTTTATCATTACAGGGTGCCTTACCCCTAAGAGTAGCTTGTTTATGGCCATGGCCCTCTGTTGTGGATCCAGGTGAGGCATGTCGTTCTGAATCACCTGGTCTGTGATTCCTTGAGGAAACTGTTGGCACAGCTCCTTTACCCTTTACACATGCAGAGAAACAATGTAATACCACATAAAACCCACTAACCTGTTCTAATGAATGTGTGGGTTAAATAGAAAATAGAAGTTATGTTGCATAACAAAACGCATCTGAAATCGACATTGATCGTGTGTTTACCACAGCTGTATGTGGTCAGTGAGTGTTCACATGCCAGGTCGAGGAGGTTTGTGTCATTCCACTATTCCACTATGTGTGCGATAGCACTAACGGAACGCTAGATAAACTATACTGGTGGTAGGTATACACCTACATTCTAGTCGAACAGTTCAACAGTCTGGACAAGACAAGTAACTGATGCTAGTTGGCTAACGTTAGTGATGTCATCGTTGAACCCACCGGTTTTCTACCTCCACCACATCTGTGACATTACATTCCTTTTTCACTTTGACGTCTGCCATCGTACCACGGTTGACCTGTCGTTTCTACGAATCATGTAAAATGTTCTTTCATATGAATATATAAGCATGGATATAATAAACAGGCAAAAACCTAGCTGACTAGTGGTACATCAAAAATACTCCTGTCCAACTGTTCCTGGGAACACGTGAGCATGGGTCCTTAGAAGTGTATTACACCGCAGTGGTCTAAATATTGCCTGCTTAAAATGCAAAATGCACCCAAAAAAAGCATTTACCGCCTCTACACATCTTAATAGTGTAAACTGCGTATTAAAGCTATTATATTATATTATGTTAATCTATATGGTTGTATCTAGGGCAAACGGGCTGATGCTCAAGAGAATAGTCTCCACCCCATTCGTGAAAATGTTGCCACGGTGATACTGTTAGCTGCATAACTTACGGTTTATCAACAAACAAGTGAAGGGCAGAGTTCGCTATTCGTGTAGCGACCTGCATTACGGTAACTTTAGTTTTTAATTCAATTTAATAAAAAATGCTTATGATGCTAAGTAACCAAGTAATGCATATAATGTTATAATGCTTAGTATACTGTAACAGATGTTTTTATTTTGCCGGTGTTCTTTGACACTAGGGATCATGACAGCTGGTAGTGTTGTGGTTCCACGCATCATCCCAATACGTTTTCCCCATCATGGAAAAGCAAAGCATGATATTGACACCTCAACTCCTATTGAAATAAAATCAGGTAAAAAACAATAAATCTGTCTGTCTGTGTCTGTCTGTGTCTAACATCATAGCTCGATATTTAGATTTAAATTAAAATGGTAGTAAAAGTCATGCTAATTTGCTTAGATTCCCCAGATGTTATCATCTACTACACATTTGATGGCAGTAAACCAGAGGTGTTTCAGAGGCCAAGCTGTAGAAGTAGCAATACACTTAGGTACACCAAGCCAATCTACCTGCCGGAGGGCAGGGTGTCTGTTAAGGCTGTGGCTGTAACAAGGTGAGCTCTCCATCAAATGCTTATTCATAATCATTAGCATTCCTTCTTTAGTTAGAGGTGAATCTTTATGCTATAATGTTTTATGTCTTCCTGTCTAGTGATGGCAGAGAGAGCGCTACAGTAACAAAACTTTTCTTGGTGACATTAAATGAGTCAGTGCCCAAAATGGAATGGAATGAGCAAAACATTTCATTGAAGGTAATGCACATCCTGTCTTTTAACCAAGCAGCTAAAGCAGCCGCCCTTGAGCTTTACATGCTGGTGTCCTGAATCAACAAACAATACGTTTATGTAGGGATGCACCGATATATCGGCACATAACATTACAAGATTCGCCAATTAATGGCAGTGGCCGATGTTTATCTGTTGTGTTCAAGTTTGCACTGACTAAATGCGAAACTGGAGAAGATTCATTAGGTGATACCAGCGAACGTTAATAACAGATGATTTAACTTAGGTTACCTTGCTGTATCGTGTTTTTGCCACTGCCACGCCCCTTTAGGATTCAAATGGAAGATGTAAACATGAACACCGATCAATCCCCATAGTATCCCCTATGTAATAATTGAACCTATTTTTTAAAAGTCACATATCTTCGTAACCTTCAGACACTAAAACAGGATTTTTATGAAAGACAAATCATGAGAAAATGTACTTTGTTTAAGACCTCTCTCAGCAACACCCTCTTTTTTTGAAGGTCAGAACTAGGTGTTATCACAAGTAACATAAATAAATAGTTGCATGGGTTTAATAGTGAATCGGTTAGGGTTAGGGTTAGGGTTAGTTTAACCCTTAGTTAGTAAAACTAACCCTTAGTTTTGAATCGGTGCTTTTTTTTTTATGACAGGAGGCTGGTGAAGCATGGTCAGCAGAGACCAAAAGCCCCGTCACAGCTCAGAAGCTTTCAGGTCTGTGGTTTGCATACATAATATGACAACAACATGTTTACATTTTTTATGGATATTTTATCATCTGTGATTTCAGCCTGTAATTGTGTTGCCATATTTAACAATCATTGCAGTCAATGTATACGTATTTGAGTTAATGCTAACTAAATCCAAAAGAGGCAACATTCATGATTGAATAAGGCAGATAAGGCCCTCCAAAGAAAGTCACAGGGGTGGAATACCCAAAGGGATAAGGCCATTTAAAGAGATTGGGTGAAATACACAAAGGGATAAGGCCCTTTAAAGAGGGGTGAAATACCCAAAGTGACAAGGCCATTTAAAGAGGGGGTGAAAGACCCAAAGTGATAAGGCCCTTTAAAGAGGGGGTGAAATACACAAAGGGATAAGGCCCTTTAAAGAGGGGGTGAAAGACCCAAAGTGATAAGGCCCTTTAAAGAGGGGGTGAAAGACCCAAAGGGATAAGGCCATTTAAAGAGGTTGGGTGAAACACCCAAAAGGATAAGGCCCTTTAAAGAGGGGGTGAAATACCCAAAGGGATAAAGCCCTTTAAAGAGGTTGGGTGAAACACCCAGGGGGACAAGGCCCTCTAAAGAAATTGGGTGGAAACCAAGACAATAATGTTTTTTATTAATTCCATGACTTTTACCTAGTTTTCTGTTGTTTCTTATTTCTTCTTGTTTTATTTAATTTGTTCCCTTAATTCTTTGTTCAAATGTTTTTAACTGTAAAGCACGTTGAGTTGCACATTGTCTATGAAAGATGCTATACAAATAAAGTTTATTATTATTATTATGTGAGTATTTCCATTTGTCTTTTAATATTTCGGAATTCTTTCTATGCAGTGCCCGGGATGGAGTTGGCAGACAGGTCCTTAGGGGGGGCACGCTTTCTAAACAGTCGTCTGGGTCCCCGGTCTCCTGCTGTTGAACACAGTGCTTCACAACGCCCTCAGCCCTCGGTACGCTCATGTAACTACGAAATTCATAATCTCATAAAACAAAATGTAAAGACATATATGATTGACTCTCTTCCAGAATACTGATTTTAAAAGAATTTCAACACAAAGCCTGAATAACACCATGGCCTCCAGAATCCTGCGAGAGACAGACTTCCTGAGGTCTGTCTATCTATCTATCTATCTGTCTGTCTGTCTGTCTGTCTGTCTGTCTGTCTGTCTGTCTGTCTGTCTGTATGTCTGTCTGGCTGGCTGGCTATATAACTTTCTATCCATCCATCCAGGTGTGCTAAGTGTCTGTGTCATCGTCCCTCCGACCCATTTGCCCGGTTCTGTCTACAGTGTGGTACCGCGGTGCCCCCTGTCCCAGGTCAGAGGCTGCCCCCTACTGAGGGAGGACAGGTACTGTAACACCTCTGCAAACAGCACCAATCTTACTGTAATGTCAGAGCATTCCGATCTTGCTGTAGGTCGAGCGTTTGTTTGACACGCTCAGCGTGTTCATCGTGTAGTCATCCAGACTACTGGGCATGTCCCCTCACGTAACCAAGTGGAACACACCTTTTTTTTTTTTTTTTTCGACCAAAAGTCCAAGCAATGGCAAACATCCTGCTGAACAAACAAGCTGCTGTTCCCGCACTACAGTCGCCCAGGCAAGAGCTTTATCCCGTACCTTTTCTACAAAGGTAGCCATAACACAAGACCTGCTGCAAGATAATGTACACCTTTTCCACAAAGGTTGAAGGACGTCATTCTCTTGATAGCCATTGTGCCCTTTAGCATTCAGATTTCCCTTTACTGGACTTACAGTAACGAGATTAGAAACAGTCAGAGAGCGTTATTTTTCCACAATCAAACAGTTGGAATTTGCTTACCGCATTAGATAATGTTCACTTTTTCCAGACCCTGTGGAATGCAGTTATAGAGGCAGTTTTGAACATTGCACATATTGTTAACAGGTTTTACTAAACAAATCATAAAAGACTCGCTCAAGCAACAGTATGTACAATACCGAATATCAGACCAACAGCATATGAATGTGGTTAACAATGAAGAAATTGTAATATTCAAAAGTAGGTATAATAAACCTACATTCTACTACCTCAATTGTCTCGATTATTAATTCTTAAAATATCTATAAAAAAACAAAAACATATTCTGAAACTCAGAGAGAGATACTCAAAGTGAAACTGCAAGAACTGGCATTAGACCCCAGTGATAAGGTGAAAAACTTGGGAGTCATTTTTGACTCAGACCT